>ML798747.1:413033-443855 GCA_009831015.1 Picea engelmannii | reverse complement strand
GGGAAGTTGTCTTCCTTTATCCGCTCCCGGAAATGCCCCGGTAAGGATCTCTTCACAGAGATTTCCTCTTTGGAAAGGTTCGCTAAGAACCCAGAGTAAGGACTCGAACGCACAGGCCTCATTAACCATGCACGAGGAGGAACAATCCCGTTAAGGTTCCAAGGTAGTAGTGTTGTGAGGAGTGACAAGTCAACGGATGAGATCTCGTCGGAGGAACCATAGTCATTCACGACCATTAGATGGACGAAAGTAACGCAGGCGTTACATACCTTTCCCCTTGCCCTCTATCATCGTGAGCAATGAGGAAATTGGGATCATAGACCCCAAGACTCAAAGGAAACGAATCTAGACCGTTAGATCTCGGTCCAAATTACCCGCCAGCCGTTGGATTTGGAGAAGATGCGCAGGGGTTAAGCACAGGGGTAGGCATGCGAGGAAGTGATCTGAGCCATCAGATCTGGGGTAGAAATTCCGTAAGCCGTTGATCTTGGCAGGACACGTGTCAGCGTTTGAGAGGCGTCGGGATTTTTACCATCGGAGATTTGGGGAGTATAGATCCATTGCATATTGAAATCGCGATACACGATTTCTCAATCAGATCTGGACCGTCCATTGTACAGGACACGTGGCAGAGGATCCCGAAAAGTCGTGAATCGGGAATCGAAGTTCCTGAGAGTAAAGGGAACGGGACTTCAAAAGTCCTGAAATCTCGAGAATAGATCCTAGCCGTTGACCTCGGTGGGACACGCGTCAGACATCAGGCTAGGAATCGGGATTTTAACCCATCGGGGATTTCAGGAGTGAAGAGATTGTTGTATCTGGATTCGCGATCTGCGAAATCCCGATAAGCTCAGAACCGTCCATTAATATGGACACGTGTCGGAAGATCCGAGGAGGTCGCAATTCCGACACCATCATAGGCTGTTGATACAAGGGACACGTGTCGAGCATCCGGAGAGAATCGGAGATCGAGATATCGCGAGTCCCGGGTATATGTGTTTTATGTCATCGCAAATGCCGAAACCCCGATGGAAGGTTATACGGTTACAGTCATATGGTAAGTGGTCACATGGACCATGGTATAACCAAGGGGGCTAGCCAATGTAAAGGTGCGTCGAGAGTCCAAGGGACTCGTGCGCCATAACATTGAGAGGCGCCAAACCCCGACAGGAACTTAAGACCGTGGTCTTGTGAACTTTGTGGTCGCATGGACCAGGACTTAGCCCGGAAAGCCAATACGCTAGGAGCACATCAGGGATCGGAGGATCGGGAGTTCCAAGTACGTGTGCACCGCGGCACCGCGAACCCCGAAACCCCGACGAGAAGCTGTCGTATGGTCATATAGGAACCAATCATGTGAATCAAAGGCTTAGCCAAGCAGGGCTGATTCAACCAAAGGGGCGCGTCGAAAATTCGTTCCATCGGTGATCGGGGATTCGAGAGGACAGGGACCCTCGACACCACAACCTCCGAAACCCCGAATCCCGATATTTAACCATGGGTTGGCATTCCGCAAATGCCGGTTTTCTGGAGATTCCTCACTTGTGGGAGATTAATCCAAAGTTTTTAAAATTATGATAGTGGGTGTGTTACAAGTAGGCATGTGACAAAGTTCCATCCACTTCAAATGACATATTATTCTTCTTGATATTAATAATGACATTCATTATCAAATGCCCATTCAATACCTAGTAACACATGATATGGATCCTTTTCATCTATAATCTTAATAACTTTGAAGTCCTTGCCAACTTTAACCCTAGCTAGGTCAACCTACACATTTTCTAATGCCTTGATGGAGTAAATTGTATTGGTTAAGAAAACACAATTGAATATGAGAGTAAACCAACCTAGACTTCCCCATCAACTCCCATACTTTTTGGGTAGAATGTTAACATCTAACCCTAGGTCCAACATGACATAGCTGAAATTGACAAGGACTTCAAAGTTATTAAGATTATAGTTGAAAAGGATCCATATCCTGTCCTACTAGGTGTTGAATGGGCATTTGATAATGAATGCCATTATTAATATCAAGAAGAAGAATATGTTATTTGAAGTGGATGGAACTTAGAATAGTGTAGCTTCTAAATCCATGGTCAATTAGATTTACAACTTCACAACTAGAATAGAATATGAGTATACTAATCCTACAACTGATGGAATTATTAATTGGAGTATTTGCTCATTTGATACCAATTCAGAAAAAGAAATGCAAAATTGGAAATGAGTTTCCTTCTAGATGCATATGGACAGCTAGGTGGATTGGTGCAGAATTAAAAGATCCTCCTATATATGATGGCACAAGAAAGACAACAAGAGAGATGAGATACACCCTATAAATGATGATCAAGTCAAGATGGCTTATCAAATCATGTCTTGTAAAGTCATGTGAAAGTCAAAGAGGGTAGAGTGCACCTTGGGCACTCTATTAGAAGCGAAATTATACATTCAAGGTGTGAACTTAACTAGTGTAGTTATCATCTTAATGAATTTATTGATGCATATCGGGATTCCCAAGTTACTATATGCCATTTCATCTATGGATACATAATCGTTCCCTTTGTAATTATATAATGGAAGGCACTAGAGGGTCACAATCTTGCTATGCTGGAGGTTGATGATTTATTATTGAATTAAGGTTCAAAATCACCCTTGCAATATTGACTTCGATGAAGCTTCTTTCTCCAAGTGGTATAATGCTATAATGGTAGCTACCATAAATTCCATTCAAGTTCCTAAGTATTTGATTGATTCCTACAACAAGGTTTTGAAGTTAAGTTTAGATGGGGATAACACTTATGTCGTCCTCACATGGTTGTTGGTGACAAGTTTGGGGTTTCCCCTCTACCTTAGATTCTCACAAATTAGGCACTTGATTGAGAAGTATCATCTTGGACCATATATAATGGAAGAAAAAAGATAAGGGGTTGATTACTTTTTTCCTTAGGGAAATGAGGCCCCACTTGCTAAAGCGATTGGTAAGCATGATGCTTCAAGTTTTGGAGTTGTTAGAAGAAGGAAGGGTGACAAAGAGGCTACTATAAATTTCAACTTTTAGTCTGAGAAATTTGACTTAGGGGATGTGACAAGCCTAATTCCCGATGAAGCCAACTCTATTGGAAAACATGTTAAGGAGTGCTTTGAAACAAATGGTTGGATTGTGAAGGGAATGAGCAAGAAACCGTGGATGGTTTAGCCTGTGAGTGTATAATTACCATCAATCCCAACAATCACAAGTCTAAGAGGAGGCTTGCGTTTGAGTTAGGGTGTTCCCACACCATATTTGACATCTTACATTGCTCATTTGTAGGGTTATTATGTTGCAACTATGTTTTCTCCTCCTCTTACTTTCCAACAAAAAAGTTGGTTGGCCACTATTATTGAAGAGTGAGCTCCATTTATTTTGTATGCTTTACTCCCAACTTTACCTAGTCTCTAGGAGGCTATGGCCACATTTATTGAAGATACTATAGCATCCAATACAATTGATAATAAGAGACCTTAGATTGTTGAGATCCAAGATGACGAGGTTGATCAAATTCATGACTTATTTGGTGTTGAAATTGAACATGAAGCTCATAACATTGTATGGGATCCTCCATCCCCTTGGAACATTAAAATTTCAAGTTCCAGACTCAAACATGATCGAAAGGTTAGCCAAAATTCCACTGGTTGAGGCTCTAAAGCAATGATGAATATTGATTGATATACTAATGATAGGGGTGATGGAGAATGTAATCCCAAGGACCAATGAAATTTGAATAAGGAGCCTTCCATCACTCTCTCTAAGGAACCTAATGGTGCATAAGATGATGAAGAAATGAAGGAAGCTTAAGATGTGGCTCATCAACCTCTCTTCATTGATTCCATAGTTGATCCCGCATTAGAGAAGGGTAAGTGACTTCTGGATATGGATGAACTAGCTCAATCTAGTATGACTAAACATTTTACAATGCCCCAGAGGTTGCCACATCAAATTTAGGGATGTAAACCTAAGACTCCACTTGTTCATTTATCTACCTTAGAAATGATTGAAGAATTGGCCCATAGTGTTGAATGTTGTCAAGAGACAATGAGGCTCTTCTGGGAAAAATTCAACATTATGTAGTATACTATCGTAGATAAACATGAGCATATATGAAACATGAATCTTTAGCTCACATCTAATGTAGAATTTGACATTTCTAATAACTATTGACATGGAGAAACTTTAGTGGCAACTGGTCAACCATTGGACCAATATCATCCCAATGTCCTTCTACAATCTCAACAATCAGGCCAAAGAGAGGTTAGATCCCTACCTACTGAATATATTCTCAAAATGCAATAGATTATATGTGAAGAGTTTGCTCATGGTTTACTCCACTATGAGAACAATGTAATTGATTTGCAATAGCTCATTCAATAACTCCATCATTAGGTTGATGATATCACAACATAGTATGATACACACAAATGGGAGAAGTTAGCCTTAACATGAGATGAGTTGGAGGAAGTTCAACATTAATTCACTTAGATGTGGCCAGATTTGTGTAAACATGATCCTTATTTGAAGCCCAGATCCTATATGAGAAGACTTCTTCCATTGTAGAGGGAGAGAGAGTCCATGCCCCTCTTAATCATTTATGGGAGAATAATGCAAAATTACATTTAGAATTGGAGGTAGAGAAAGATTTTGGTGATTTATAGTTCAAGGAGTTGATGTCCAAAATTGATTCTTTGATTAAATAGGTAGAATAATCATTGACACAGCTACAAAACATCATCGAGGAAATCATGACTATATTCACCACAATCCAGGATTGCATGGGTGTCTTGAAGGGGCATGAGAAGCTAATGCAAGAGATTCAAAAGAGGATTACATAGAGGACAATCAAGGCTAAGAGGATTGTTGATCCTATTCAATGGGTAGCAAAGTTTTGGGAAATTCAAAAAGTTGATGATTAACTGATCTTTTTGTGAAATTCTCTATGTGTATAGGGCCACCTTTCATAAATTTTGACAAGTGGCACATTTTAGATACTTATACCTTCAACAATTAAATTCTTTTGTGGATCTAAAATGACAAACAATTTTGGAAATGTGATCCTTGACCTTATACACCAACTAAGCACAAGGTTTCTCTGAAAGGGCTAACATTGCTTTGAGTAAATAGTTGAAAGAATTGTAAACATTTTAACAATTCCCTACTAAGGCATTGGAGGTGGTCTTGTAGTTTCCCCCTTTGCTTGGGGATGCAACCTAGAGTTGAATCAATGGTGGCTCAATAGGTGTGCTCTAGGCTTGCTACCCCTTTGTTTTTTGGATGATAGACATAGTGGCATTGGAGCAACGAATGGATAAACAAGGTCGCACCACCCATTTTGAGAATTTGGAATCGTCAACAAATTGGAGCAGAGTGAAAAAGGTGGCTAGGGAAAGACTGAGAAATGATAGATGTGATCCTTAGTTTTATGAGATGAATGCCACTAGATATTTACATGCAAGTTGATGGAGAGTGATGTGCATTTATTCCAAGTGAATTTATAAGTTGATATAGGGTTTTTAACTACGTCTTTATACCTTTGAGCCTCATTGTATAAGTTAATATGTAAGGTATGAGAAGAGGGTTTAACGAGTTGATTGTTAAACTATTGTTAGTTGGTTGCTTGCTTAAATGACTATTGTAGGTTTTGGTTATAGATGGTTGGTTAGACTATTAGCTAGTTAGATGGCTATGTAATGGGATGGATTCTTTGTTATGATTTTTTTTTTTTTAAATATGAGAACAATGCCATATTTGTTCATTATTGAATATAATGGCAAGACAACTCTCTCTCTCTCTCTCTCTCTCTGTGTATATATATATATATATGATGTGTATGCTATGTTGATTCAGTTATGTTTTATGATAGACAAGTTTTCCTCACAATAATGAATGTTATGATGAAAGTTTCTCTTATTAATAAGTGATATGAATGCTTAAGAATAGTTAGAACTAATGGAAAGGAAGTGTAGTTAGGTTTCTCCTCCATTTTGTTGCACTCCCCATATGACAAACATTTAGTAAACACACCTATCACGCTTATTGTAAGCGTGATAGGAGCCCCCACTCAGGCCCTCTCTAGTTTTCTTTCCGACAAGATTCAAACATTTGTTGGCAAAACCTCCTCCTTTATCAAAGACTCCATGGATTTCATTGAAGAAACTCAGAATATTCACCTTGAAGATGATGACCTTATGGTCAGCTTTGATGTGGTATCTCTTTTCACCAAAATTCCAATAGCGGAAGCCCTCACCCTCATCGCCAACCTCGTTGACCCTGAAACTCTAAACCTTATCAAGATCTATCTCTGCTCTACTTCCTTCACCTTTAAGGGGTTTTGTTATGAACAGACCGAGGGCACAACCATGGGGTCCTCCCTCTCCCCGGTTGATCCAGGGGATAAAAAAATGCTCAAAAATCAAAGTGTTCGAAATTGCTCGAAAATGGTTTCATTGCGTAGATCTCATCCTCACGATCCCAATGCAACTTGAACGGGCTCAAACAGAGTCTGTATGGAAAAGATATGGTGTTCTGTTTGTTTTCCCAAACATGCAAAATTTTTCTCACTGTACAGTTCATACAGGCTGACGTGGCAGTGGACTGTATAGTCCATACAACTGTACAACTAACATGGAAAGGAAACGTGGTAGGGTAACTGGGATGCTTACATGGTAGGGTAATGTGACAGGTGTTGACGTGGACCAATTGGTGATTGACACGTGACAAGTGGCAGAGACATAGGTGGGCCAATGGCAGGGTGCCATGTGGCCCACTTAGGGGTTGCCACGTGGCACCCCACCAACCTAAAAATTGTTGCTTGGACTCCACGGGGGTTGAACCCTTGAACTCTGGGGTGGATGGATGAGTGTGTAGGCTAGGAAACCAGCCTGCTTACCAAGTGTTTCTTACACCATAATGGCATAAATATATTTTAAATTTACATTAAAGTTAAGTTCGGCGGAAAAAGGGTCGGGGCTAAGCCCCAATCCTGGTCAAGAACCTTACAACTGCTTTCCATATGACCGATAGTGTGGAGTTGTTGGGGGGCTAGCCGACGAGTGCAAGAAGTTAGCATATAACTTGGCCACATGGGCCATATGACCAGAATCTCCGCCAGAAAGGGCGTTGACCACTCTAACGGCGTGCCAAAATCACCCACAACCCAGAATGTGCGCGAGAGCTAGGTTTGGAGAGGAGGAGCCGAGTTTTTGCATAGTGGGTGGGTTTTGGAGAGCAGAGACAGTAGTATTGGAGAAAAAACTTTCACGAAGAGTATTTTCTTCATTTTTTTGCCAAACTAGGTGTAGAAAGAGCCCATATAGGGGTTTGTGGACATTTTGGAGCCATTGGAGCCATCTATTTTGCATTCTGAGCATTGTAAAGCACTGTATTAACACATTTAAGCATATAATGAAAATGATACATTGGAAGTTGGACCAGGAGATGTAGCCCAATAGAGGGGTGAACTCCTTTATCATTTTGCTGTGTTATGTGCTTATTTTAATGGCTATTTATGACTGTTTTTGCTAACAATTTTAAGTAAAAACTCATTATTTTTATGTGCTTGCAACTTGATCCAATTTCCCAAGACATATACATTTTCCACTTGCAATATTTATACACAAACCTTTTTAATTTTAGATCAAGTTGGTATCATAGCAAAGGTTTTTGAAGGTTTGATTTGTTTGCAAGTGTTTTGTTTTCTGATGCTTACAAGGTTGAAGCTCACAAGAGGAGAAGGACAACTTATGGACCCAAGTTCTCAACTTTCAAGAAGGAGATCAATTCAATCACCTCAAGTTTCAAGGAGACATTCACCAAGTATGGCTCATGAGAGGAGTCATGAAATTCCTACTTCAGAAGAGGAAACTTTCAGAAAAATCCTTTTATGATATGACATAAATGGTGAAAGTTTTATATGAAGAGAGGAATGCAAGGTTGCATGGAGAAAGCTCAAACTCTCCAAAAGGAAATGGAGGAAATGATGACACTCCACCTCCTTCACCTCCATCTTCCACTTCTTCTACCATTTCATAACCATCTCCAAATTCTCCAAAAGAACATGGTAAAACTCCTCCACAAACTTCTTTGCTAATGCTTGATATTAAGTTTGAATTGCCCATGTACAATAGAGAGGTGAATGCTGAGAAATTGGATAATTGGATTCATCAGATTGAAGTGTATTGTAGGATACAAAGAATCCAAGATGATGAAACTAAGATTCAACTTGCTTCTCTTAGATGGGAAGGTGCAACACTCATTTGGTGGGAAGCCAAAACTCAAGAGGACATGAAGAAGCATGGTAAAGTCTTATCCTCTTGGAATGATTTTATTGTTGCAATTGAAAGGCAATTTTATCCATTATCATAGATGCAGAAAGCTATCATGGATTGGAAAAACTTTAGGCAAGCTAAAGGGAAAAATGTGCGAAGCTACACTCAAGAATTTAGGAGAAGAGATTTGATGTTGGGCATAGATTTATCTTCTCAATAAACTTTACTCAAATACATTGGAGGACTACATAACTACTTGAGACACCCAATTCTTATGTTTAACCCTACAAATCTAGATGAAGTTTTTGTACAGGAAACTCATTTAGAAGTAAGATGGAATAATTCTCCTCAAGAGGGAAGCAAGAAGCCATTTTATAATGGAGACAAAGGAAAGGGGAAATTCAAAGGAAAAGGAAGGAAGAATGCTTCATTCAAGAAAGAGGGAGAAAAACTCTCATGTAAACATTGTTCAAAAGATGGCCATGATGAAGACCACTGTTGGAAACTTCATCCTGAAATGAGACCCAAAAAGTTCAACAACAAAGGGAAACCAAAGACTGTTGCAACTACACAACATGATTTAGGATCTGATTATGGAGATGAAACAAAAATCACAGCCATGGGTTTTCAAGGGAAGGACTCTATTGGTAGTACTAGTTCTTCAAGTAGTAGCCTCAATGAAACTCAACATGAAAAATAAACAATAGAGATTTTCCACATAAGGGTTATTTCAAAGCATACCAAGATAGATACCCTATTTGATACTGGTTCTCAAGCAAATCTCATTTTCGAAGACACTATCAAGAAATTGCATTTGGAAACAACTCCTCATACTAAACCATATCCTCTAGTTTGGATATGTGACAATGCCAAATTGCATGTGACAAAAGATGTAAACTTAGATTTGCTATCACTGCAAACTTTATAGATGAGGTAGAGCTTGATGTCATTCCATTAGATATTTGTGGTATTGTTTTGGGAAGCCCATATTTATATGATAGGAGAGCCATATTTCATCGTCATGAGAACAAATATCATTTGTTTAAAAATGGAGTTGAGTACATTGTTAGAGCACATACAAAGAAGTTGAATTTGTCACTTGTAAATGCTGGACAAATGAAGAGGTTAGTCAATGCTAGTAAGAACTTTGTACTCTTGATGATCAAACCCAAAGACAATGTTGAAAAAGAATCTTTCCAAGGATGTGATGCAAAGTTAAAATCTGATTTGTATGGGGTTGTTAACAAATATGAGGAGATGTTTCAGGAACCCAAAGGATTGCTTCCTAAAAGAGGCATCCAACATGAGATCCAATTGCAGCAATATTGTCCTCTTCCAAACATTGGCATGTACAGGATGCCAGTCATGGAGAATGCTAAAATAAAAAAACAAATCCAAGATTTGCTTGACAAAGGGGTTATCATGCCAAGCACATCGCCATGCGTGTCACCAATTGTTTTAGTACCAAAGAAAGATGGTACATGGCACATGCATGTATATTTCAGAGCCTTGAACAAGATTACGGTAAAGAATCGTTACCCTCTTCCTAGAATTGATGATTTGCTTGATCAATTGAAATATGCTAAGTATTTCACTAAGTTGGACTTGAGAAGTGGTTATCATCAGATTAGGATTGTGTAAGGAGACACATGGAAGACAACTTTAAAAAAAAGGAAATGTTTGTATGAATGGATGGTTATGCCATTTGGGCTTTGTAATGCTCCTGCAACATTCATGAGATTTATGAATGATATTTTAAGGCCTTTTCTTGATGATTGTGTAATTGTGATGCAGGAGCATCGCCAGCGTCAAGCGAGCGTGGGGCACACACCAACGCATTTTGGGCACATGATGAATTGCTTAAAAACTTTGAAGATGGATGCGCCAAACGTAAATGTAATAGTTAAGGAGAGGCGTACTTCTTTATTTGTAGTCAGACCTTGAGCATCCCTCTCTCGTTTGAAGGACTAAGAAGGCATTTAAGTTAGTTAATATTAGTAGGTGGCTTTGAATTCTCAGATTAGACAGTCTTAGGAGCTGGAGGGAAAACAGATATAGACACCCTCATTGTATAGTTGTAAGATTATTATGAGAAAAGGGCATAGGAGAGAAGAAGCAGAGAGTTGTAGTTGAAAACACCCATGTACAGAGATTTGAATTAATAGAAAGAGCTTCGATTCAAATTCATGGTGTCGTATTTGTTCTCTGTGTATGCATTGTGAATGTTATGCTCATGGATGTTTATCCCCTGTTATGCATTTTCTTTGATGTGTGAATGTATGATTTCATGTAAATGTTTGAAATCTGAAGAGAGGGAGAATAGAGAATGAGTTTCAATTGTTTCTCTATCTGAGTAGGAGTTTTCCTGCAAGGAGTGCAGCGAAATTGTCCGCAAGGTGTGTGTCGACAAAAGTCAGAGTTCATCTCTGAAAGCTCAGGAGGGATAACACTGTTCTCATTCTCGCACAAGTGCAAGTTGAGCACAGGATCCGTGAAAGGTGTGCGCATGCGAGTAAAGTATTAGAGTTAGCAAACCTAAGAAATTGTTGAAGGACTACTGCTGCAGGGAGTGCGCAGAGTCGAAGGACTTCAAATTCTTTGAAGTAATCGAAGGAGTCCCTGCAAGGAGTGCGTGTGGGAGTCTTATTTAAGACTCGGAGTTGGAGAAAGCTCAGGAATTTTAGTGCCTTGAAGTATTGGAAGGAGGCGCAACCACTTTGGTTTGCTGGCGGACAAGTTTTCGTGAAGATACCGTGTTCATTTCGCCAAAATTGTCAAGGAGGAATTTGACGGTCAGAATCCTCCGTGGAGGATTTGCGAAGTCCCAAAAGCCATCAGATCTCGCAGAGGAGTAGGGGAGTTATGGCAGCATTCGTCCAGTGCAAGATCGAGAAAATCGGACTGTAGGATCCGAACCAACGAGGGCCGTTGGATCACCCGTAAAATCGCATCTCGGGGTTTCGGGAGGTGAAGGGTCGAAACCTTTGTAACGAGACTCGTGAAATTGCGAAAGGCGAAGTCCCGAGATAGTGAAGGGATCTGATCCGTTCGCTGAAAGAATAACACGTGTCGTGAGATCACCCGTATCGGGGACTCGGGCATCGAAGGTTAGAAAGGGAAGTCATTCAACTTCGCGAGTGGCGAAACTGCGAAGTGAATCAGGACCGTCCATCTGGGAGTGGACAGGTGGCATACTCCCTGACACAGAGGTTAGACCTTTTGTTGACCATTTCAGGGTTTCGTGGGTCGAAGGTTTGAGAGCACAGCATCCAGACTCGTGAAGTTGCGAGGTCCGAAACTCCAAAAAAGGTGGGAAGTTTCGTGTGGGACCCACGTTGATGAAGTGTCAAAATTTTGCGTTTTGGAGTCTCGAAGGGTAAGAGGGAGAGACTCTTGTCCCGAAGTCGCGAAGTGCCGAGGTTGCACATAAGAGACACGTGGCAGAACCACACGGTGGGCCCGGGAAATAATAAGCTAGACACACGTCACGCATTTGGAGGAGTCAACACCCCGTTGACCTCTCGCCTCTCGGGGACTCGAGAGATAAGGGAACGAAAGTTCGAGCCTTCGACTTGCGAAGTCGCGAGTAGAGAGAATGAGAGGAGAAGGTCAAATCTCGCCTCTTGGGGGTTCGGGAAGGAAAGGTGTCAAGGTTGGACCTTAGAACTCGTGAAGGCACAAGAGGCAAAAGGTGCTAGTGCTTAACCTATCCGACGATCACGCAAGGAGGGCATTGACAAAGGGAGAGCTATACCCATTTTGCAATCTCGAGTATTGCAAGATCGTAGAGGTAGAGTCGGGAGCCACGACATGCGAACTCGCGAGATTGTGAGCTGCGAGAAAGGACCAGTGGGTTGATAAATTGCAGATTCCAGCGAGGAGTCGAAAGAGCCGATCCGACTCAGAGGGAATATAGAACGATCCTATGAGTGGATCTCGGTCCCAAGGGCCAATAGGTTTGCGTCAATTGGTATCAAAGCACATAAATGTTTCTTTGCTTTCTGTAGTAGGGAAAAGAAAGATTCACCATGCCGCCGAGAAGAAGGGACATGCAAACACCTGATCTGCCAGAGGATAGGGAAATGTCGAGAAGAAGGGGTAGGCAGATGCCTGATCCAGCCATGGAGAGAGAGATGCATGACCTATGCGCCAGACTTGAGGACATGGAGACAACACATAGGCACACAACCGATGCTGGGGATCTTAGTGATTCCGAAAGCGAAAATGAGTTCGAACATGAAGGAGAAGAAGTCACAACAGAAGATGCAGTAAACAAATGCCTGATTAGGGCTGTTGCAAGAATGGGTTCTAAGGAAAAAATGGACATTCCAGTATATGAAGGAAATCTGGATGCCGAAGAGCTTCTAGAATGGATTAGAGATCTGGAAACATATTTTAACTATGAATATGTCGAGGAAGACAAAAAGGTCAAACATGCTATCACAAGACTAAAAGGACATGCAACATTGTGGTGGGACGAATTGCAAGCTGACAGACGCTGCCAAGGTAAGCAGAAAATCAAGAGTTGGGATAGGATGATTGCAAAGATGAAAGCGAAATTGATTCCCATAGATTACCAGATTACTCTGTTTCAAAGGATGCAGAATTTGAGACAGAAGCTGATGATAGTGAAGGAGTACACTGAAGAATTCTACAGGCTGAACATCAGGGTAGGTCATTGCGAAAGTGATGATGAAAAAGTTGCCAGGTACATGAATGGTCTGAGATACGAAATTCAGGATGAGATGAGCATGATGACCATCCGAACGATGGAAGATGCTTATCAGATGGCTCTAAAAGCTGAAGAGAAGCTGAGCTGAAAGCATGTCAAAGAGGCCGAGGCAAAAGTCAAGCTAGAGACAAATTAGTTGCCCAGGATAGAAATTAGAAACCAAAAGAGGACTGGAAGAAACCTCAGAGTCAAACTGAGAAAGGTGGAAGTTCACAAATAGGGCAGCAGATCGAACAGAAAGGTCAGTATGTTGACGCAAACATTTTTCCTCGTACCAGAGGTAGAGGAAGAGGAAGAGGTGGAGTGGTGAAATGCTTCAGGATGGACACAAATCTTATGAATGTCCAGATAAAAAGAAAGAAGGAGATGAGACTCACATCACCGAAGCACAAAGGTGGAATGTTGAGACAAAGGATGTCGAAGGTGGAAGATCGCTGATGATGCGAAAGGTTCTCTTAACGCCAGAGAAGGAGGTGGAGAATCCAATGCAAAGAAACAGTCTTTTTCAGACTGCTTGCAAAACCAAGGACAGGGTATGAAAGGTCATTGTGGATAGTGGTAGCACAGATAATCTCATTTCTACAGAGATGGTAGAAAAGTTGGAGCTGGAGACTATTGATCATCCAAGCCCATACAGAGTCTCATGGCTACAAAAAGGACATCGGGTAAATGTCACTAAACAATGTTTAGTTGAATTTAAAATAGGAGGGTATAAAGATGAAATACTCAGTGATGTTATTCCTATGGATGTTTGTCATATATTGTTGGGTAGACCGTGGCAATATGAAAAAAATGTGATTCATGATGGGAGGAAGAACACATACACCCTAGAGAAGAATGGGAGAACTCACATGCTGTTGTCGATTAAAGATAAAGAGGTGAAACCTGAAGTAAGCAACATTGTACTTCTCATGAGTGGGAAGGAACTTCTTACAGAGGTTAAGAAGAAGGAGGAACCGCAATTCATTGTGGTCAAAAAACCTAAAATTATTTTAACTAGTATAAGGGTAGATGATTTACCGGAAGAGGTTCAGAAACTGTTGGAAGAGTTTGCTGACATAGTAGTGGATGAACTACCTCGTTCCTTGCCACCGATTAGAAGTATAAGTCATAAAATTGATCTCATACCTGGAGCTAGTTTACTAAACAAAGCAGCGTACATATTGACACCACAGGAGAATGAAGAAGTCAAAAGACAAGTCCAGGATTTAATGGACAAGGGGTTGGTTAGAGAAAGCTTGAGTCCCTGTGCTGTTCTGACAATGCTTAGTCCAAAGAAAGACAGAGGCTGGAGGATGTGTACTGACTCAAGGGAAATCAACAAGATAACCATCAGGTACAGATTTCCATTGCCAAGGATGGATGATTTGATGGATTACTTAAGTGGGGCCAATTTTTTTTCAAAGATTGATTTGAAAAGTGGATATCACCAAATTCGTATGAGAGAAGGTGATGAATGGAAAACAACCTTCAAGACTAATGAAGGGTTGTATGAATGGCCAGTTATGTCGTTCGTCTTAACAAACGCACCAAGTACTTTTATGAGGTTGATGAATGAAGTCCTGAAAGAGTTCATCGGAAAATTTGTCATTGTGTATCTTGATGACATACTGATTGTTAGTAAAACAGAGGCAGAGCATCTGAAACATTTGGCTACAATGATGAAGAGATTACAACAAGAGAAGTTGTTGATAAACATGAAGAAGTCCTCATTCATGAAGACATAGCTCATTTATTTGGGTTTTGTTATTTCTGCAGATAAATTGAGGATGGATCCAGATAAGGTGGAGGTGATTAAGAATTGGCCATCACCGAAGAATATCTTTGAGGTTTGAAGTTTTCATGGATTAGCTAGTTTCTACTGAAAGTTCATCAGGAATTTTAGTGGGATTAGTGCACCGATGATGGACACAGTGAAGAAGAGACACAATTCTTTTCACTGGACATAAGAGGCTGAGAAAAGATTCAATTTGTTGAAGAAGAAAACCACGGAACAACCAATTCTGGTGTTGCCGGATTTCAAAAATACATTTCAGGTAAAATGTGATGCAAGTGGATTTGAAATAGGAGTAGTCTTGAGTCAAGAAGATAAGTCGATAGCATACTTCAACGAGAATCTGAATGAAGCGAAAGTGAAATACTCTACGTATGACAAGGAATTCTATGTTATTATCTAGGCATTGAAGAAATGGAGGCATTACTTGATCCCTAAGGAGTTTGTCTTATACAGTGACAATCATGCTTTGCAATTTGTGACTCAACAGGAGAAGTTGAATCAAAGACATGTTAAATGGGTTGAATACATGCAAAACTTTACTTTTGTAATTAAACATATTTCTGGAACTGCTAAGAAAGTTGTTGATGCTTTGAGCAGGAAATGTTTGCTGTTGCAGGAGTTCAGAGTCAAAACACTGGGTTTTGATGATCTTAGGGACATGTACAGAGATGATCTAGATTTTAAGGAGGCGTATGAAGCAGCTGAGAATCCAATTCTCAGGGACAAAGGTCAATGGATATAATACATGATCAAGGATGGATTGTTATTCAGGGGTAATCAACTTTGTATTCCAAAATGCTCCATGAGGGAGAATTTGCATAAGGAGAAACATAGTGGAGGATTGGCCGGGCATTTCGGTCATGAAAAGACGTTCTCAAAGCTAACTGAGTCATATTATTGGCCAGGAATGAGAGCAGACGTCAAAATATTTGTGGACAGATGCAAAATTTGTCATCATTCAAAAGGAAAGAGGCAGAATGTAGGTTTTTATCAACCGTTAACCATACCTGATAGGCTGTGGGATGCAGTCAGCATGGAATTCATATTAGGGTTGCCAAGAACGCAAAGAGGGTTTGACTTGATCTTTGTAGTGGTAGATAGATTTTCTAAAATGGCACACTTCATACCGTGTCCAAAAATCATTGACGCAACTCACATTGCGAATCTGTTTTTCAAAGAGGTCATTCGACTTCACAACTTACCAAGGAGCATAGTTTCGGATTGAGACACCAAGTTCATGGGAAACTTCTGGAGGACCTTATGGAAAAAGCTGGGAACAAACTTGTCATTTAGTTTAGCTCATCATCCTCAGACTGATGGACAGACAGAAGTTGTGAACATAAGTTTGGGAGACTTGTTGAGGAGCTTGGTGACATAACACCATAGTCAGTGGCATAATATTCTGCCACAAGCAGAATTTGCTTATAATGATTCAATCAACAGAAGCACAGGACATAGTCCATTTCAAATTGTTTATGGGATGCAGCCAAGAGGAGTTTTGGAACACAATACAACTAGGAGTGCTAGTGCAGAGGATTTCGCAGAAGCGATGAAGGAACTTCACAGCCAGGTGAAGGAGCGATTGAAAAAATCGAGCCAAGAGTATAAGCGCAAAGCAGATAAACATAGGAGATAACTTCAATTTGAGGTTAGTGATTTGATTATGGCACATCTGAGAAAGGAAAGGTTCTCGAAGGGGACATATAACAAACTGAAGATGAAGAAGATCGGACCATGTAAGGTCTTGAAGAAATTTGGGGCAAATGCTTATGAGATTGAATTACCCGATGGGATAGGAATTTCTCCGATATTCAATCTCTCAGATTTGTACACTTACAAATATGAGGAAGCATAAGCAGGTAATGAACACCCAGAGGTTCAGTGGACAAAATAGATGCCAATTGCAGAGAAGCCATAGATGGAAAGCATACTGGACAAAAGAGTTAGCAAGAAGACCAAAAGAAAGGAATACTTTGAATACTTAGTCAAGTGGAAGGGACATCCAGTTGAAGATGCCAACTGGGAGAACGAAGCAGAGATCCTAAAGCATGGACAGACCATGCAAGAGCTCATGGACAAGAGCCCATGAAAATTTTCAAGCAAGGGAGTATGATGCAGGAGCATCGCCAGCGTCAAGCGAGCGTGGGGCACACACCAACGCATTTTGGGCACGTGATGAATTGTTTAAAAACTTTTGAAGATAGATGCGCCAAACGTAAATGTAATAGTTAAGGAGAGCTATAGTTGAAAACACCCATGTACAAAGATTTGAATTAATAGAAAGAGCTTCGATTCAAATTCATGGTGTCATATTTGTTCTCTGTGTATGCATTGTGAATGTTATGCTCATGGATGTTTATCCCCTGTTATGCATTTTCTTTGATGTGTGAATGTATGATTTCACGTAAATGTCTGAAATCTAAAGAGAGGGAGAATAGAGAATGAGTTTCAATTGTTTCTCTATCTGAGCAGGAGTTTTCCTGCAAGGAGTGCAATGAAATTGTCCGCAAGGTGTGCATCGATAGAAGTCAGAGTTCATCTCTAAAAGCTCAGGAGGGATAACACTGTTCTCATTCTCGCACAAGTGCAAGTTGAGCACAGGAGCCGTGCAAGGTGTGCACAGGCGAGTAAAGTCTTAGAGTTAGCGAACCTGAGAAATTGTTGAAGGACTACTGCTGCAGGGAGTGCGCAAAGTCGAAGGACTTCAAATTCTTTGAAGTAATCGAAGGAGTCGCCGCAAGGAGTGCGTACGAGAGTCTTCTTTAAGACTCGGAGTTGGAGAAAGCTCAGGAAGTTTAGTGCCTTGAAGTATTGGAAGGAGGCGCAACCACTTTGGTTTGCTGGCGGACAAGTTTTCTTGAAGATACCGTGCTCATTTCACCAAAATTGTCAAGGAGGAATTTGACGGTCAGAATTCTCCGTGGAGGATTTGCGAAGTCCCGGAAGTCATCAGATCTCCCAGAGGAGCAGGGGAGTTACGACAGCATTCGTCTAGTGCAAGATCGGGAAACTCAGACCATAGGATTCGAACCAACGAGGGTCGTTGGATCACCCGCAAAATCTCATCTCGGGGTTTCGGGAGGTGAAGGGTCAAAACCTTTGTAACGAGACTCGCGAAATTGCGAAAGGCGAAGTCCCGAGATAGTGAAGGGATCTGAGCCATTCGCCAGAAGAAGAACACATGTCGCGAGATCACCCGTATTGGGGACTTGGACATCGGAGGTTAGAAAGGGAAGTCATTCAACTTCGCGAGTGGCGAAACTGCGAAGTGAATCAGGACTGTCCATCTAGGAGTGGACAGGTGGCATACTCGCTGACACGGAGGTCAGACCTTCCGTTGACCATTTTGGGGTTTCGTGGGTTGGAGGTCCGAGAGCATAGCATCCAGACTCGCGAAGTCGTGAGGTCCGAAACTCCAAAAAAGGCGGGAAGTTCCGTGTGGGACCCGCGTTGATGACATGTCGAAATTTAGCGTTACGATGTATCAAAGGGTAAGAGGGCGAGACTCTTGTTCCAAAGTCGCGAGAAGCGAAGTCGCGAAGTGCTGAGGTTGTACATAAGAGACATGTGGCAGAACCACGCGGTGGGCTCGGGAAATAATCAACCGGACACACGTCACACATTTGGAGGAGTCAACACCCCGTTGACCTCTCGCCTCTCGGGGACTCGGGAGATAAGGGAATGAAAGTTTGATCCTTTGACTCATGAAGTCGCGAGTAGCAAGAACAAGAGGAGAAGGTCAAATCTCGCCTCTCGGGGGTTCGGGAAGGAAAGGTGTCAAGGTTGGACCTTAGAACTCGCGAAGGCGCGAGAGTCGAAATGTGCTAGTGCTTAGCATAGCCGGCGGTTGCGCAAGGAGGGCATTGACAAAGGGAGAGCTATACCCATTTCGCAATCTTAGGTATTGCGAGATCGTAGAGGAAGAGTCGGGAGCCACGACTCGCGAACTCGCGAGATTGCGAGCTGCGAGAAAGGACCAGTGGGTTGATAAATTGCAGATTCCAGGAAGGAGTGGAAAGAGTCGATCCGGCTCGGAGGGCATATAGAACGATCCTGTGAGCGGATCTCAGTCCCGAGGGCCGATAGGTCTGCATCAAATTGTCTACTTAGATGACATATTGATATTTAGCAAATCTCGTGAAGAACATGTTAGGCATGTGAAGCAAGTCCTAGATGTCTTGAAGAAATAAAATTTGTTTTTAAAGATGTCTGAATGTGAGTTTGGAAAGACCTCATTAGTTTACTTGGGACATATTGTTGGAGGGGGGAAATTGAAGATAGATCCCTCAAAGGTCAAGGTCATTTTAGATTGGCCCAAGCCCAACAATGTAACATAGGTTAGAGGCCTTTTGGGAGCAACCTAATATTGGAGAAACTTTATTGCTAACTTTTCTTCAATTGCAACTCCATTACATGCCGTGACAAGCATTAAGTAGGTTTTCCAATGGGGAGGCAAGAAAAAAAAATATTTTGATGCATTAAAGGAGAGAATTAGTTCAGCTCCAGTTCTTGCACTTCCCGATTTAAGACAATCATTTGAGATACAAACAGATGCAAGTAATTATGCCATGGGAGCAGTCTTGTTGCAACATGGTAAGCCCATTTGTTATCATTCTAAAACTTTTAATGGTGATGTGATTAATTATCCTAAATATGAAAATGAGTTGTATGCATTGGTGCAAAGTGTGAAAAAGTGGAAACATTATTTGTTGGGAAAATAAACTATTATTCACACAGATCATCAACCATTGCAATACTTGCAATCACAAACAAAGCTACAACAAGCAAGGCACTTCAGATGGATGGGTTTCCTACAACAATTCCACTTGGTTATCAAGTATAAGAAAGACATTTATAACAAAGTTGTTGATATGCTTTCTAGGCCTATTGTGAGTGCTTCAGTTATTATTAAGCATAATTTTATCATGCATGAGAGCTATGTTGAACAATATGTTTTAGATGTTGATTTTAAAGAGGTTTATGCAACTTTGTGTCATTCTAACCAAGTTGAGGAATTGGATTACCATGTGCATGATAAAATTTTGTATCATCTTGGCAAGCTATGTATTCCACAGGGTGAAAGAGTCAACATCATAAGGGAAGCACATTCTTCTCTTATTGCTGGCCACTTTGGTGTAGGCAAGATGGTGGCTGGTGGCTAATTTGCAAAGGTATTGCTATTGTCCTAAAATGAATGAAAGTGTTTCAAGATATGTAAGATGATGTTCTTTATGTGCTACAAATAAGCCTAGCAACAAAAAATTAGGATTGTATACTCCACTTCGAGTTCCTTCCCGTCCTTGGGAAAGCATTTATGTGGAATTTGTAGGAGGATTACCTATGTCTAAAACGAATCATGATTATATTTATGTTGTGGTTGATCGTTTCAACAAAATGTGTATTTTAATGCCTTGTAAGAAGCAGGTTACAGTTGAACAAACAACACAAATGTTCTTTCAACATGTATGGGTACATTTTAGATTGCCCAAATCCATTATTTCTGATCGAGATTCCTGATTTATTGGGAACTTTTGGTCAATCTTATGGGCACTCATGGACACCAAGTTGAAAAAGAGCACATCATTCAATCCACAAACTAATGGTCAAACATAAGTGGTAAATAGAACAATAGTACATCTTCTTCGTGGTTATTGCAACAAACATCCTAAGTTTTAGTATGAGCACCTACACTACATTCAACATGCTTATAACCAGGCTAAGCATTCATCGACTCAAACATCTCCATTTGAGGCATGTTTTGGTTATTTTCCAAAATATCCTTTAGATTTTATCTTTGGGAAGGATATTTCTATTAATGGTCATTATGACATTAATAGAGCAAAGAAGTTCATTGAACAAATTCAATTGTTGCATCAAATGGTACAAGAACAGTTGGAAAAGAGCCAAGAAAAGTACAAGAAAATACATGACAAGCATCGTGTTGATCACAATTTCCAAGTTGGAGATGAAGTTTGTCTTTACATTAGCAAAGAGTGGCTTAAAGGAGAAGGTAAAAATCTGAAACCAATCCGATATGGACCTTTTAAGATTCTTGAAAAAATTGGTAACAATGCCTTCCGTTTGAATTTGCCTCCTTATATGCAAATGTATGCAGTTGTTAATGTTGAGAATTTGAGATTGTATGAGCCTCCTTTGATTGATGATCAAGGAGAGAATGTTTAGATTCCTTCAATAGATGACTTCTCTCTAGAATATCTTTCATAATTGCAACAAGATACCCTCCTTGACAGAAAGATAAAAACTTCAAAACGAGGGAATGTGGAGTACCTTCGTGTTGGTCTCAAAGGCACAAATCCAAGCAAAGATAAATGGATTGAGGTTGGAAGGGTGAGGGAACTGTACCCTCATCTGTAGATTGACTGAAAATAGTCTTTGGAGGTCCAAAAGCTTCCTAATGGGGAGGAGTGATCCAGGGGATCAAAAAATTCTCAAAAATCAAAGTGTTTGAAATTGCTCGAAAATGGTTTCATTGCATAGATCTTGTCCTCATGATCCCAAAACAACTTGAACAGGCTAAAACAAAGTCCGTATGGAAAATATATGGTGTTCTGTTCGTTTTCCCAAACATGCAAAATTTTGTTGACTATACAGTCTGTATAGGCTGACGTGGTAGCTGACTGTACAATCCGTATGACCGTACAATTGACGTGGAAAGGACACGTAGCAAGGTGACTGGGCTACTAACATGGCAGGGTGATGTGATAGGTGATGACATGGACCAATTGGTGATCGACACATGACAAGTGGCAGAGGCATAGGTGGGCCAATGGCAGGGTGCCACGTGGCCCACTCAGGGGTCACCACATGGCACCCCACCGACCTGAAAAATGTTTGTTGGAATCCACGTGGGTTGAACCCTTGACCTCCGGGGTGCAAGGATGAGCGCATAGGCTGGGCAACCAACCCTCCTACTGGGTGTTTCTTACACCATAATGGCATAAATATATTTTAAATTTACATTTAAGTTCAGTTCGACGGAAAAAGGGTCGGGGCTAAGCCCCAACCCTGGTCATGAACCTTACAACCCCTTTGCATATGACCGTTAGCGCGGAGTTGTTGGGGGGCTAGTCGGCAAGTGTGAGAAGTTAGCAGATACCTTGGCCACATGGGCCATGTGACCAAAATATCCGTTGGAAAGGGCATTGGTCACTCTAACGACGCGTCAAAATCGCCCACAACCCATAATGTGCACGGGAGCTAGGTTTGGAGAGGAGGAGTTGAGTTTTTGCATAGGTGCATTTTGGAGAGCACAAACATTAGTATTGGAGAAAAAACTTCTAGGAAGAGTATTTTCTTCATTTTTTGGCCAAACCAGGTGCATAAAGAGCCCAAACAGGGGTTTTTGGACATTTTGGAGCCATTGGAGCCATCTATTTTGCATTCTGAGCATTGTAAAGCACTGTATTTACACATTTGAGCATATAATGAAAATGACCTATTGGAAGCTGGACCAGGAGATGTAGCCCAAGAGAGGGGTGAACTCCTTTATCATTTTGTTGTGTTATGTGCTTATTTTGATGGCTGTTTATGACTGTTTTTGCTGTTCATTTTAAGTAAAAACTCAATAATTTTATGTGCTTGCAACTTGATCCAATTTCCCAAGACACATACATTTTCCACTTGCAATCTTTATACACAAACCTTTTCAATTTTAGATCACCGTTGGTAGCTAATATATTTATGGAACATTTTGAGTCTCTAGCTTTAAGTAACTTTCCTCTCACACCCAAATGTTGGTTCCATTTTGTAAATGACACGTTTGTTATATAGCCTCATAGCCATTCCAACATGATCTCTTTCTTTAATAATCTTAATAGCCTCTCCCCCCACATCCAATTCAGAATGGAAACCCAAACAGACAACTCGATTCCCTTTCTAGATGTCCTAATCTCTCAACTTCCTGAGGCTCTCTCTCCCACCAAGTCTACATGAAGAAAAATCACACTAACAGATATCTCAATGTTAGCTCCCACCATCACCCAGCTTAAAAATATGTTGTCCTTAAAACCCTAGTCACTCGAGCCCTCCACATCTCCGCTCCTCAATGCCTCACAGAGGAAAAGGCCCATTTAACCAAAGCCCTATTGTCCAATGACTACTCTCTCTCCCACATTAACCAAGCCTTCTGCTCAACCAACAAACCTAAACCAAAAACCTCTTTATCCTCCACTCCTCCACGTGCTCTCCTCTCTCTCCCTTATATCCAAGGGACCACTGATCACATCGCAAAATTCTTGGCTAAGAAAAATATCAAAACTGTGTTCAAACCCCAAAAAACCCTGAAGAATTTTTTTAGAAATTCCAAAGACAAATCTAACACGATGCTTGGCCCAAGAGTTTACCAGATCCCGTGCTCCTGTGGGAAATCTTACATAGGCCAAACCGGAAGAACCTTTAAAGCTAGGCTTAAAGAGCATATGGCTAACACTACACATAATCGAGTCTCTAAATCTGCTATCACCGCACACTCCACTAAATCCAAGCACCTGATCTGCTTTTAACGAACCAAAATCTTATCCTGTGCCCCTCATTACTCCTCTCATCTCATTTGAGAAGCCCTTGAAGTCAAAAAACATCCTAATAAATTCAATCGCGAAGATGGCTACAAACTTAGCCATTCCTAGAAAACTATCATTCATCACCTTGACCATCAGACCTCCACACTTGACACCTCATGACTCTCTGGCCTATCTGGCTAGATAAACAGTGCCATCTTCTCTTTTGGATCCTTTCCCAACTTCTTTTCTCCTAATCTCTAACTCTTTGACCTTTCACATTTATCCACCACTTTTAATTTTTCGCCTTCTTAACCTTATATCCTTTAACCCCGATATTATTTTTATTTTCAACCCTCTTTTGTTTTAAACCCTCCTTTACTCTTTTCACATTTCCCTATCTTAACATAGCCTCACCTTCATTTTTATCACTTGATTAATCTTCTCTTTTAAATATACTGCGAATCTTCTCTCCCAATCTCCTTATCTTTTTCATCATTTCTATTACAAACTCGCCTTAATTACTTTATTATTTTCACTTGATTAATTGTCTTTATCAAATATATTTTTAACCTTCTCTCCCTTTCCCCTTAACTAGTCCATCCGTTCTATTACAAACTCTCCTTAATCACTTTATTACTATTACCTTAAATTCTCTATTACTAACCACTTGAATCTTCCTTCCTCTCCCCTATCCTAACTTAACTCTAAGGTCTTTTGACTTATACACTATCTCCAATCTCTCCCCTATTAATTTCTTTTACCTCATTGTTTAATTTAATATTATCAATAAAATACTCTATCATTTAAATTCTTTTCAATTTAATATTTCATCATTACATCTTTTGAATAAGTTCATTGTTTAATTTAATATTATCAATAAAATACTCTATCATTTAAATTCTTTTCAATTTAATATTTCATCATTACATCTTTTGAATAAGTTAAGACTATATAAAAAAAAATTTCTTTGAGATAAATACTTGATCATTTTAATAAAAAAAAATTAATTTAATATTATCAATAAAATACTCTATCATTTAAATTCTTTTCGATTTAATATTTCATCATTACATCCTTTCAATAAGTTAAGACTATATCAAAAGAAAACTCTTTGAGATAAATACTTAGTCATTTTAATAAAAATAAATTGAATACTTTAATTTTATACAATACTTTACCATATAAATTGTTTTTAATTTAATTTATTATACTATCGTTATATCATTATATCATGTGGATACTACAATTTATGGAATCTTTCGCTTATTTACTTTCATCTTACTCCAATTTTATATATTACCGTTATGAATTTAATCAATGCTTTTCAAATATTTTCAATTATAATTTTCATCATTCAAATTTTTGATATATTTTCATCAACATTTTCTTTTATTACATACAAGTTTTTTAGTTCCTTGATGATTGGAGTGTCCACTCAAAATGTTGAACGTTTCAAAACTCTACACATAATTTCGATCCAAAAATATCTCTAGCATGATGATTAACTGTGAAAACCTACACACTCAGAGTATTGGTTTGATTATTTTTATGTAATTTTGAAAACTATTATAAAATTTAAAAATCTGATAAGAAAATATCAAATTCTCTAAAATGTCATCTAACCATAAACCATCACAATAAATCTAGAAAATCTCATTTAACAATCAAATTAATTTGGCATATGATGCCATCGTTCTAGTCAAACATAGCCAAAAAAATAGATGAAGATAGAAAATAGACGATGGCCTATCTCAACTCAGAGTAATCGTGTAATCAATGCTAAACCTCCAAAGTTCCTCGAACATAGATGATTTTAGGGGTTAAATTTCGCCAATGGACTAATTTTCCATGGTTTTTCCCCGAAAAAGATTCACCAATTTCCATTTTTTCTAAAAACAATTTTCCCAAATTCCATAGAAAAAAATTATTTTACCTTAAAAATCGCCAAAATTTTATAGAAACTATATAAAATCCTTAGAAATTTGAATATTTTTACAAAACTATCGCTAAACATTTTACATTTTGCATATTAAGAACTAGTAAAATTAGCCCATGTTTTTACAACTTAACATAAATTTCCATCTGTAAAATTATCCCTGTTCCCAAATCCCATCTACTCTCAACACAATTGTTTGCAAATTGCACAAACAAATGATCAGGCACATGCCCACACTATCTTGGCAAGTTGACAACACAATACTTTGCTTGTACTTTACCATCTCTAGTGTAAGATTCTAAATTTATATGAATAATCATACCTTAAGGATGAGCTCATATCTAAGCTAGTTCCGCCAATCACACACTCTCCTTTAATTTTGATTTAAGTTATGTTCTCAAACGTTTTCTGCATGATAGAGAACTTCCTTAGCCCTTTAAAATAATCTATTTGCAACAACAAGATTAGCATCAAGTTGCATCAATGTAGTGAACAAAATTTTGTGTGTGAACCATCTTCTTGTAAGGAAATTTTGTGTGTGAACCGTCTTCTTGTAAAGAAATTTTGTGTGAAAACCATTTTTTTGTAAAGGTAATGCTTCTCCATTGGATTTTGATTGTACTTCTTTTGTATCATTTTTGGCTTTCCACACTTCCTCATTCTTTTATAGATTTTATTTGTAATTAGTTTAGGATATTATGATGATTTTCATGTTATTAATTTCATCATTTACTTATCAAAGTCAGTGTTTCACATTATTGTTGGATCTTTGTATTCTTCCGTATTTATAGTTTTATGGTGAATTGGATTTTACAACTTTCTTTTATTGTTGCTATTTAATATGAGTTTACAATAAAAATAAATAAAAATACCTATCATATTCTATTAAAATGAGATAGAATGGCCTCCTCATAAGTCTTTTTACTTTGTTTGTTTGTGGATTTATGCTAGTTTGGAGATACACCAAAATAACTCATTGCTTGTTATTTTCTATAACCATTCCAGTGAAGTAATGTTTTTTGCTAGCATGTCTGGACTACACCAACTCTTATCATGGATGGATTTTTTGGTGTCTCCTCCCGATAGAATTGAGTTTCTTTTTATTATTATTATAGGTGGTTCATATATTTACCTATTTTTAATGATGCTATTTTTTTCAATCCTCGTCATTATTATGAAGAAATGGATGATAGAGTTTCTCAAACAAAAAGATGGTTGGAATGTCTATGTGAAAAATTTAACATTGGAGACTCACCTATGGTAGAAACTATTAAATGTTAGAGTGGAATGAATGAATTTATTTGTACTATTTATAAGTCATACCCCAAAAAGTATATGTTCAGAGCATGGGATCTATGTCGAAATGAACCTGAATGGTTTGAAAATTTTCCATGTTTGATGCGATTATGACAAACTATTCTTGTGTTTCCGACAAGTACACCAAGAATTCTCAAAAGTAATCAAGATAAAAATGATGATAGATCAAGACTTTCATTAGAGACATTGGACATATTAATGTTTCTCTCTCTAAGTGCACCTCATGCTCTAAATGAGGTAGATTGGAATGTTATTTATATGCATGGAAACAGATGAAAGCTAGAAAGTCTCTTCTGTTGAATTTTTGAATACTAGACTAACTATAGTAAATAACTAGGATCTCAAGAAGATTAACCAAGCACAAAGTACAAAACAAATTATGGGTCTGCTCGTTTTTCCATAGGCAATGCTCTTCCATTGCCACCCAACCATAGGCATCCTCAAGTTCCACCCCTGAGCAAAGCATAGAAGTTATCCCGGGAAACCCTTCTACACAAGGGAAGAAAACCCAACACCTTTTCTTATAGAGAAGATTAATGCCAATACAATATAACCATGAACTAGTTATATCTAGTAAAGTAACCAACAAGAAAGAATCATGGATAACAAGTACTTATCTTTTCTGCTGATATATGCACTCAAGAACTATCAAGGAGATAGCTCTACAACTGTCGAAATGATGGCTTAGATCACTGTCTCAACTGTCATATATCAACCTCTTATATCTGTCACTTTGCTGCCTCAAGACTGTTGTTATAGGTGTGCCCAATCTGTTGTTCAAGCACATAAATATATGCTGTCCAAACACTGTCTACTGGTGTGACCAAATGCTGCTCAAGCATAGAGATATATGTTTCTACAGGTGTGCCCATATTTGCCTTAGAATTAGCCTCTTCGCTGCCTTAGAATGGGCCTCTTCACTGCCTCATAATGGACCCCTTCCTTGCCTCAGAATATGCCTCTTCGTTGCCTCTGAATGGGCCTCCATGCTGCCTCAGAATGGGCCCCTTCGCTGCCTCATAATGGGCTTCTTGCGGCTGCTATAAAGATGTATCAGATCTGAGTTGTTGTGTGAAATGAGAAGGACATCACCCTTTATTTATACTAATCTTCCAGTGAACTTTTCTAATGGGGCTGACCTGTCCATTATGGAAAAATTATAATTTTCCATTATAATTTCCCTATGGGTCGACTTCTCTTTTGGAGCATTATAATTCTACTTTATTATTCTCTATGGAGCCGACTTCTTCACTGGGATCTATCTTGACTTCTTTGGCATCTTCATCTATAAGAAAGGGTTATGCAGGAGGTGAATATATCCCACAACTACCAGAAACATCAACATCTTCCACTCGACAAATAGATTCATGTTTTCAATGATGTACGCTCTAATACTTTTGAAGAATATCAAATGAATTGAAGAATAATATATTTGCTTATTATTATTATTATTATTATTAAAATGTATTTAGTTATGTAAAATAACAATAATTTTATGGATATTACCAATTTGAAAGAAAAAATTAATATTTTATGAAGTTTTATTGAAAATTTTCAACTTTTTATGTAACCATTATTTATTTTTTTAAGATTGTAAAGATTTAGAAGGATAATATTTTATTTTTGCATTCTTTTAATGAAGGATTTACTTAATGTACACTTGTCAATTGAAGTAGAATTGCTTTTCTATCTTTTCATCCTTGAAGGATTGGATGATTATATACCCTTCCAACTGAAATTAAGATCAACCCTTCAAATTTGAACTAATTGAAATAACCCCAAATCTTTTACAACTTTGACATAATAAATACTACACTTATAGCTTCTTAGTAAAAAAAGACTTTCATGGTGTAGGAAAGCTTTCATGTCTTCTTTGATTATAATGTCGGGTCAGGGATTATAATTTTTGAATTTGGCGATGGAGCGGGATTTGTTTTTTGAATTTGGCGATGGCACTCCAGACATTCCAGATCCCACTGATCCAGGCAACCACTGGGTAGCCTCTGGACCTCACTGAACGTCTCACCATCCTCCTTTATCGCCGACAGGTCTCTGTGGTGGGCTCCGCGTGGGTCATTCTCTTCTGGAAAGCTTTAGGACACAGACTCCTTCTCTGTATTGGCTGGTAACCTCAACCGAGCCTCCTCACTGATCGTCTCGCCCTCCTCCTTTATCGCCGACAGATTACCTTTGGTGGGCTCCCCGTGGGTCGTTTTTTTCCTGTAAAGCTTTAGGACAAAGTATCCTTCTCTGTTTTGGTTGGTACTCGCAAACCGAGCCTCGGGCTTACTGAACAGCGCACGGGTTTGTCTCTTTGTCCAGCTTTTTTGGTGTCACTTTTACTTGGTGTTTGTCTCTCTGTTTAGTTCCCCCCACTGACCTGGAGTACACCCAGGGTCCTTCTGACTCTGACTCGAGTTCCCTTACAGTTAGTTATCCCTCTACTTATCATGGAAAAGCTGACATACCCTCTTATGCATCCCGCGGATGAGCTTGTCTGGAAACAGGAGGGCCTGTTTGAAAAAATAGACTTCCTTGAATCCTCGCGTTTGAGTTTTCACCCCCCAGTCTTCTTTTTTAAACTTGTCCACTGATCCAGCTGTGACCTCTGACGTTAAAAATCTCCCCCTTCAGTCGCCTTCCCCTGCATCGAAGCCTGTTCCTCCTACAACTGACAGGTCCTTTCCCGAAACTCTCCCAGCTCCCAAACAGTTTCGCTCGGGACCCCGCATTGATGGCTCTCTCCCCCATAAATCTACCTGTGGTCGCAAAGTCTGGAAAGCAAACAAAAATCAAAAGCGACTGATGCTGGGAGATGGTGTGGGTTTTGAAAACCTGGTTTTGATGTCGACTTGCACACTGGTGGGACGCATCTCCTACAGACACCTTAGCCATCCCTCTCTGGATGACTGGATAAAAAGCAAGTGGTCTCCCATTTTAGGCTATTTGCCTAAAGTCCAGTACCTCAAAAAAGGCTGGATCTGCTTTCACTGCAAGTCCCCTGCTGATGCCTCCCTTCTACTCGCTTCTTCGTGGGTTTTCGGAGGGAGCAGTTTAATGCTTAAGCGCTGGAGGCTAGCATTCAACCCAGATACTGAGTATTTTCAACACAGACATCTTTGGGTTCTCCTTCCAGGTCTCCCGCTTCATCTCTGGAACGAAGATGCACTGAAAGCAATCAACAATTCCCTGGGGACTTTCGTTGCACATGATTTGCAGCTGCTCAGAAGCTCTTCGAGACAAATGGGTAGAGTGCTTGTTGAGATTGATATCACGTCTGGACTCTCAGAAACTCTGGTGATCGACTGGAGAGGACAGAAGCTTTTCCAAAAATTGGACTACCTCGGAATCCCATTCCGATGTAATCACTGTCGTCTTACTGGACACCTCCGTCGTGATTGCCCGGGTAAGTCTTCTACCGATTACTCTGAAGAACTGGATCTTTTTCAACACCCCCTAGATTATACGGAGGCCGACCCCTCACTGGCCCATCTTGACTCGCCTCTTCGCCCAATCCTCCCTGATGATCCGCTGTATAAATTAAACCAGCTCTGTCCCTCACTTCTAAAGACACTTACATACATCGAAAAGAGCTCCTTATCTGACCTTCCCTGGCTCTCGGATACTTGTACTGTTTCCCCCTTACCTGTTATAGAGGATACCCTGCACACAGATAGACCCGATTCTCATGTTCCGTTTCCCTCCCGTGAGGAGAGTAACCAACTACTTCCTCACTCGACCGAGTTGTTACAACCTACCTCTGCGCCCTCGGATTCCCAGCATCTTGCTACTCTCAACCCCCCTTCTCTCGCAGAGTCCCCCACACAGTCTCCGGGTTTTAGCCAATTGGAGGAGGAAGAAGTAACTCTCTTAAAGGAGTTAAACTCATCGGTCTCTCCTGGTCTACTTCCGAGGAATCTTTCCCCTTTACATATGTACCGTGGCAAGCAGCTACTTGTTCCATCCATTGACCCGGGTCCTTCTTCTTCAAATCTCTCCATCAAATCCTCTAAAGCTCATGCCTGGTCGCGTGGTATTGGATTGGAACTTTCCCCTCTTCAGACACGCAGCTCCAGAAAGAAAAAAGAGGAAGCGAGTACTAAGCCAGCTGCTACTGAAGATCCCTCGCAGGACACAAAGGCCCTTAGAGCATTGAAGGCCTTGGCGAGAACTAAATAATGATTGTGCTCTCTCTTAACATTAGGGGGATTGGAGGACCCCTCAAGGCTGCCTCTTTTCG
>ML798747.1:395394-410370 GCA_009831015.1 Picea engelmannii | reverse complement strand
TTTACCCTGGCCTGTTTTGATGGAGCGGCCCGATCAAATGGTCTCTGCTGTGGAGCCGGGGGCTTTTTCAAAACACATCCGTCGCGCATTACAAAGTGGTTCCTCAATTGTGGTCAGGGGACAAACAATAAAGCGGAGCTCCTAGGACTTTGGGTCTCTCTCTTCCTTGCATCTACTTGGTCCATCTCGCTTCTTCTCGTCCGAGGTGACTCAAGCGTCATCTTAGACTGGATTACTCACAAGTCCAAGCTCAACGCAGTCCACGTTGCCTGTTGGATGCAGAAAACACGCGAACTCTCCAAGGGATTCACCAACATCAGCTTTCAACACCTTCCTAGATCCTTTAATTGTGAGGCTGACGCTCTCTCAAAAAGAGCGCTTATGGCAGAGACTGGAAAACTTACGCTCTTCCATTGTGATAGGGGACAAGAGAGCTCGCCAACCTTCCTGGACATTTTCTGATCGTTTTGTATCATCATTGTATGATCGTTGTATGAACGATCTTCTTCTCGGATCTCAGTTTGACCTTGATAGTTGCATTTCCTGTGCTGGTTCACTGCTCTTTTTGTTTGGCATCGACCAGCTGACATTGTGAGCTGTCGACATTGTATTAGTGTGATGACCGCTGCTTTTTATTACTGGGCGCTGACTTCTGTACAGTCCTCAGAGATTTGCTGCTGATTTAGTATTGTAAAAGGTTTTATACTCTTTATAAAATCGAGTCAATTTTTTCATGGAAAAAAAAAAAGCTTTCATGTTTCACTATTACTCTAACTAGAAGCTTCTATTAAATAATAATAGTATCAACATAACATTTTTATCCTAAATTTTTTAAAAATCAAGAAATTTACATCTTAGTTTCTTTTTAATTTAATTTGATATTAAATAGATGAGTGATCATATATTAAGTTTCTACTCATAAGCATTTTTTATTGTTTATTTTAATTATATAGGATACCAACCAGAGTAGTGGACAGGGGGACCATGGTTCTAGAGTAAAGTAAGGTTCTTCTTTAAATCATGGTTCCCTTAATTCAATCCTAGTGTAATATCCATTTCCAATACCTCAATATGGGTGAGGTTACCAAAGTTTCCTCTCTACCTTTGGGTTGAGGAATTTCTACAATTAATGGGAACTCCTTTTATAAGTTCAGAAGTAATGATTGAAGTCAAGGGAAAGTGGATTTATTTATCAATGTCACAATTTGCACATAGGTGGATATGCAAAGTACTTTTCAGGTCCTTGATGATAGGTGGAGTGTCCATTTAAAATGTGGACGTTTCAAAACTCCACATAGAGTTTTGATTCAGAAATATCTCTAGCAAATCAATATTTTCAATTAAAAATTAAAAAATTCTACTTTTATAATTAAAAAAATGAAAACACTATAATTTTTATAAATTAAAAAATATTTAAAAAATTAAAATTAATAAAAAAATTATGTACTAAAAATCAAATAATATATGAATTGAGTACTTTATCATACCGTAGAAAAAGTCGCCACAACCTTTTGTTATTAAGTTTTTATTTTTACGCTGAAGGCATTTTTTAAGGGACAATTCCTCTCCTCCCTTCGTCATCTGTCGAGGGCATATTAGAAATTGCCATCTGTCTTTTAAACATTGACAAATCTCCTTCCTCCACGCGTCTTCCTTTCATTCACCGTCTCCAAATTGTTACTGTTCAATAGGTGGCAACTTCCAACGAACTTTAGACCTGCATTAGCTACCACAACCTTGGTAAACATGTGCAACTCTCAGATCTATTCATTTGCAACATATATTATTCATTGGGCGGCTGCTTCCAACTGACTTTAGACTTGCATTTTCTATCAAAACCTCGGTAAACAAGTGCAACTCTCAGATCTATTTCTCTGCAGTAGATATCCTAGATCGACCATGATGCATACACACACAATATATTGTCGGTGGAAAATACCATATCTGTTGGTGGACAATCCACAACATTTTCTTGCCAAGGAGGTGATGGTGGCGCTCTTGCTGTAGCCAAGAGAAGAAGAGAAGCCCAGAGAGAGTGTAACAGGTAATGGAGACATCATTTTAATTTTACAATTTCCTCAATTTATTGTTCACAGTTTAGGGTTATTTATATCATTGAAAAATTCTTAAAAACCACTTGCCAATGCTTGTATGCTTCTACAAGCTCCCATGAGAGGTGTTAGAAGTATTGCTAATGCTTGTATGCTTCTACAACCTCCTCTCAGAGGTGTTAGATGTTTTGGTTTTAAAGTTTTTTTTGTTCTTTGTCTGCAGAAAGTGATCTTGCAACAAACAATTATTTTTGAGAAGTGGATTGACAACAAAGCGTCTGAATTGATGGGTAATAGAGTGACCCCCAACTAGTGAGCAGTGAGCAAATTGATCTAAGAAAATCAGAATGACCACAAAATAGTCATTGCTCAACACTGTACTTCTCTTCAATTCAATTCATAGACGTTGCTTTCATTTGCTCTGTATTTGTGGTGCCATCTTACAAATGGTTGCAACGACATCGATCAAACATGGACACCGATCAAACATGGACAACTGTATTTTGTGTTTTTGTTTTTTAAGAGCATACATGTCTTCCCTACTCCATACAACTCATATTGGATATAACCGAACAACTGGTAACCCATGGGACGAGGTTGTGATGAGAATTGAGAAATGCTCTAAAATCATCGAAGTAATGAAAGTAGATATTGTGACCAACTTGGATTGCAGATATTTTTACTAATATATATCATCAAATTACTGATATAATGAAAGTAGATATTGCTACCAGCTTGGATTGCGAATATTTTTACTAATATAATCATCAAATTATTGTAATATATCAACTTGGTTGTGTGATATGTAATATATATCATCAAATATATGTAAACCTTAGTTTTCGTTCCACAAAGTGAATAAACATCCGCCCATGGACATTCTTTAAAATCCATTGCTTTATGGCTTAAATCTTTTACCCAAATAAGAATGACAACTTAGATATACTTTAAAATAAATCGTTTTCTTAGTTAAATCTTCGGTTTCAATATGAGAGACCAAAATGACCAGAAAACTTCAAAGATTCAGCTCTGCAAAGAAAACTTCTTGAATGACTCTTTATTTTTGTTTTGTCTCACAGGCCAAAATATCTACCAGGCGATCCACTCGCTAATAACTTGAAACTTCAAACATTCAAAGTTCAACACTTATATTTAGGTAAAACATTTAAGCCATAAATCAATTGATTTTAATGAATGCACATGGACAGATGCTTATTCACTTTGTGGAAAGAAAACTAAGGTTTAATTTGTTGTTATCCTTTTTGGTATACTTTGACCATGCATGCTAAATCTCTTATCATCATAATTTTCATACTGAACAACCATATAGTGAATTTCCAAGGTTTTGGTTACTCTTTTTTTATTTATTGGTTTTTTCAAGTTTTTATCATAAAATTATAATATAAAAAATAAACTCAATATATTTATGTTTATCTTGTATTTTTAGCATGTATATTTATCATAAAATTATAATATAAAAAAAATCTCCTTTTCTTTTCTAACATATCTATTTATATTTTTTTAAGAAATGAAGATTTTGTTATTGTTAGATTCGTAGATTTAAGTGATTATTTCTGTATAATCCGACTGCCTTGGAAGTATCCATTTCTACATTCAAAAATGAATTCTGAATAAACACCTTTTATTATTATTTTAATACATTATATTACATAAACATCTCTTCCAAACTGAACTAAAACACCTCTCAACACAAACACAAACATTTCTCATCTCATACTTCATACTCATACTTGAATGTAGAGCGCCTCTCGACTCAGTAAATAAAGAAAAACTTATACCCGGAAACAACTTCCAAAGTCGAAATGATTTGAACCAAATCACAATTTCCAAATTCGAAAGGACTTGAACCAAATAGAGACTTGCAAACCTTATAAACCATCTGCTCGTCCTCGTGCCAACAATAGCTACACAACAAACCTTTGCACAGTACGCCTCAGACACAACAAATTTGAAGGAAACCACAATTGTTGCACGCGATGTCCAGGTCAGGAGTTCGAATCTCCCGCATCTAGGGTTTTTACAGCGGCGGAGATGGCCAGACTAATTCAAATACCGTTAAGCTTCAGCTCTCCATTAAGAGACCAAATGTACAATGCTGTAAGAATTCCTCATTTCCTTCTTCACAATCATGGTTTTCTTCATACAATTTCGTTAAAATTTCATTTCGCATCTTGGGCTCTCTGCAAAATCCCTTGCAAAAACTTCAAATATGTTTGCATACATCCAACGGCTTTGTCGAATATGTGGCCTGCAAGTTCTTCAAATTCTCTGGCTTTCTTTTCTTCTTTTGGCGGCGGTAAGAATGCCTTAAATGGAGAAGAATGCACGGATCCAATGCGGGACGAATATAAATCAAGCTACTTAGAGCAAGAAGAGATGAAGGGTTTCATTAATAGGGGAATTAATGTTGATGGCTGTGGGAACATGGTTAAGGAAGAGGAAGTAGAGCAGATTTGTAGGGTTCTCAGCGCAGGGAATGATATAGAAACGAGATTGCAAGGTATAGGATTCGAACTCTCACCAGGGTTAGTGAAAAGTGTTTTGGCCAGTTGCCACGGATTCGAAGAATCTGCAGGGAGATTCTTTCTATGGGCCAAGTCGCAGCGAGGGTTTGATCACAACTCTGAGACATATGATGAAATGGTGAAAGTCGCAGTTAGAAAGAGAGATTTCAAGTTCGTTGCTCACCTTTTAGCCAAAATGAAGTCGGAGGGGGTTTCGGCGTTGAAAACGTTTGCATTTCTGAAGGATGACGATGGCATTGTGGATGAAATGTTGCAGGCATTTTTTCGAATGAAGTTTCCGGAGCCAAGGGATGCATATGATGCTGTTGTTTTCCAATTTTGCGAAGCAAATCGTTTAGAATTGGCACTGGCTGCAATACAAGGGATGATTCGTTTAGGCTACCGGCCTATTCCACAGATTTATGTTGCGGTCTCGGATGCCTGGTGCGAGCGGACAAGAGTATGTAGACCTGAAGAGATTCTCGAGAAAATGAGGAAATTTGGGTATAGACCTGATGGCAATACCTGCAATCTTGTTTTGAAGGCTCTCTCGGCAGTAGGGAAAGTCGATGAGGCATTTGCCCTTCTTGATTCAATGCGGTTGGCGGGCTGTGAGCCGGATTCTCAGAGCTACGACGTATTGATTTGGGGTGCCTGTGAAATCGGAGATGGAGATGGGGCATTGCAGTTGCTCCATAGAATGGTAGTGCACGAAGGCTTTACTCCCAGACAAAAGACTTACACTACTATTATTCGGGCACTTGATAGGATCGGAGATTGTGTAAAAGCTTATGATATGGTGAGTTTTCTCAATGAGAAAGATTTCCCCTTGAGTTTTCACAATTACCAAATGGTGGCTGAGATGTGCTATGAAAACTTTGAACGTGTAGCAGCGGCCAATATTCTCATTCAAATGACCGATAAGGGCCTTATTCCGTATGTAGAGCTTCGTCAGAGAGTCTTTCACAGCCTTGTTAGGAAAGGCGAGCACGAGCTAGCTTGGCGATTGCGCAGAAAGCTAATGCATCTGAGGTCCTAAAGACAGCCCCCCACCCCCTGGGAAAAGAGTACACCATTCCACAGCTTGAGAGAGTTGGCTGCACTTGATCAAATTCGTCTTCTATTCTTTCTATTGATTGAAAAGCGCGTGCTGAAGAAAAGTAGCAGACTTAATTTCCTAAAGACACCCCCCCACCCCCTGGGAAAAGAGTACACCATTCCACAGCTTGAGAGAGTTGGCTCCACTTGATCAAATTCGTCTTCTATTCTTTCTATTGATTGAAAAGCGCGTGCTGAAGAAAAGTAGCAGACTTAATTACTTGAGAGAGTGGCAGGTCTGTATTTCTCTGATGGACATCAAAAGACACAGATTGATCTTTTCCTAATTTATTGGTCCTGTGATGACTTTTGGAAGATCAGTTGATGATACCTCAGATACCAGTGTTGCTAATTGTTATCCTGAGCTACAAATTTAAACTCTTTTGTTCTAAGTAGCAAGCTCTGCGTTGCAGCCTTTTGCAGGACATGGGAGTGGATATTTGAATATGTATCGAAGAGACCTGGAGCCTAGTGATTCTCAGAAGAAGTGATTCGATACCAGAGAATTTAATATACCTGAAAAAACATGAAGGACCAAATGGATTAATAAAGTGGACGCTCAAAGCTAGTAGATTACTCAGAGAACAGTTTCTCAAGGGATCGCTGAAGTGCATACTATGACATGGGACCTGTCTAATTTATAGCAAACTTCCTACTGGTCAAAGATCAAATTTTCAAAACTCTAATCATGCCTGAAACTTCTGCTGGATTCTTATCAGATTTGTGTCTGAAAAGAGGGTCCTTTTGCTACAAGATTAACTTACTTGCAACATGGGTTGCATGAAAACGTTTCATACAAAAATGAAATGGAATTGACATACTAGAAAGTTGTATATCATGCTGAGAAGCACTACATATCTCATACCGAGAAAAACATGAAGTATACTTGAGCTACAGAGTGATTGATCACGTGAATTATTGCAGGAAAGTTTGCTTATATATCCAGAAATCTGTTGCTTGAATATGTGAAGAATTAAGATAGAGATGTGGTGGCCAACCTCTCATGATGCTGCAGATCATGATCACATATGATAGCTTTGAAAAGGACGATGCGAGTGCAAGGCATGATTTCTGTTGTGCTGGAATAGAATATGAGTCTGATAACATGTAAATTGCAATGACAATTGGTCCTCACCTTTCGCTTTGGTGTATGCAAGTATTTCAAACGTTAAATTTGTAATCTATCATTTTATCTTTCTCCCTGATTGGAGGTGGGTTACTATCTATACTCTCGTCCCACACATGCAGTATGAAACAGAAGCAGGTAAGTTTATGGTGAAAGTCACCGCTCAGGTTTGACATTCATGTTTGTAAGCTTATCGCTTTGAAGTACGTGTGGATAAAACACAGAATTCAACATACTCGAGTTTGGGGTTTCTCATGGCAATTGGTACCGAGAAATTAGAATACTGTAAGGGTCTGTTCTACAGCTATCATTGCATGATGGTTTAATTTGATAGCAGTTATGGAGTTGTTTATGGAAGTGCCTGTAAGGGTAAACGTTTTCCTTTAATGTTCTGCCATCCAGTGGTGATTTATTATATCGCTTGTTTCTCATTGAAATTACCTGGGAACTAACCTGTGAATGATAAATATTTGAATATTTTAACATTAAACAATATGGGTGCATTAGAATTGAAATTTGTGTAGCATGAAACTTCTAACTAGGTTTTCTCCCAAGGCAAAATAAGACTATCGAATTGCTTTTGCAAAAGATGAAAAAACAATATCTTTGCAGGTATGGAATTGATTATTGAAGTGCCTGTAAAGTTAAACATTCTCCTTGTACGATTCTGTCATGTAGTGGTGGTTTTATTATAATGCTTGTTTCTCCTTGATATTAGCTGGGTACTAACCTGTGAATGATGATATTTGAATATTTTAACATTAAACAATATTGGTGCATTAGAGTTGAAATTTGTGTAGCATTAAACTACTAACTAGGTTCTCTCCCAAGACAAAATAAGACTATCAAAATGCTTTTGCAAAAGACGAATAATATCTTTGAGTTTCGGTTTCAGCAGGGTCCACTTTGAGAATGCCATAGCCCATATGGGTTGATATAGTCACAAGATTTGCTTGATGGTTCTTTCAAACCTTTTAGGCGGTCGTGAATCTGGTTGCAACTGTGACTTCATCAAGGCAACTGAATGTGTTTTGTTGTTAAATGCATCTGTCATCTGCTGATATTCTCAACTGTAATTGAATGCTTTAATCATTATCCAAAGTTTCTATGATTTAAATGCTCTAACATTAATCTTTTTGCATACAACTTTTCTTGTTTAGATTAGTATTTCAGTCCTAAATAGAGCAGTTATATGCGATACTAATGCAACAGTATAGGGCTGCATGCTTTTTGCAAAATCCCGGGCCTAGTTGAGCTCATAATGCCTATAAGAGGATTTTTTACAGATATCAGTGGACCTCAACAAGGTTCCTAAAGAGGTCTAGCTAGAAAAAAATTCTTAAATTCAATGAAGATTATAAATGGATTTTTTGCACTTACATGGTTCTAGCATGGCTATCATGGTTGTCATGGCAGACTTCCATGTGCTTCTGTCTTGATTATGATATGCTCTTACGTAAAGTCTTATATTATTTCCATAGTGGCCCACAACATGTTGTTTCAGTGGCTTTATGCTCTGCATGACTTACACTTGATTGTTGTGTAGCTAGAGGGCTCTTGTTCTAATGGCTGTTTTTGATGCACAAAGGTATTTTTTCTAGGCCTTGTATATCTGGAGTTCTCGTCAAGCGGTAGAGGTTGTGATCACTGCCAAAATTACCTCTTTTTGTTTTTGTTTGAGATGTATCATAGAAATTATTGTTGTATGCCCATTATCCTTGTGTGTTTGATCGTCTCAATGATGCGACCCAATTTTTGTTGGATTGCTGTGTAAGTGGAAGGCGTTGGTTTCAATGTCAATGTTTTATGCATAATGGCATTTCTAGGTGTTGTATATCTGGAGACTGGAATTCCATTAAGCAATACAGATTGTGATCAATGGATTTTGTATTTATTCAATGGATGTATTGAATATTCTCCTTGTCTCTTTTGATTGAAAACACTGACTGAAATTTCTTTTGTTGTTGCAATGATTGTATCACATAGAGAACTTGTTGCATCTTGCTTCCCTAATTATGCTTTGCTGCTGACGTTTTGTAACAAATAAAGTGTATTATAAGTCTTATAACTTCGGAGTCGTACTTTTGTAATCATATTTATAAAGATGATGACGCAGGAGCACATTTGGCAGTGAAGATAAGTTAGTTTCGAGGTGCATGTGCACACTTTCCAAATTGAGAGTGAATAAGTGCATGAGCACACTTGGCAAACTCTGAATAAGTGATTGCGTGAAAGATTTGCTTGAAGATAAGATATGATCATATAGCTATTTGTAATTGTAGTGAACACAAATTAGGGTGAGAATGTAAATTCACCGTACTTGAATAAGTTGGAATTGAGTGTTTCAATAGAAAATAATAGAAAATCCCAAGTTGGGGAAAGGGTTGGCAACAACTACAAGCATTGAATTGTTCACAGGAATAGTTTTTAAAAATGAATTTGAGGTTAGGAAGGGTTGGGGCCACTGGATGCAAGGGATTACCTTCCCTACGAATATGTTTATTTTAAAATTGGACTCATCATTAGTTCCAATATCATGATTGTTGATTATATCAGGTATGCTTCTTGTTAGCTATATTATGTTGTAGATTCCTTTGTTCTGTACTCCGATGTTTGGCAGCTGTATGTAGTTGGTTACATCATTTGTGGTCAAAACCATTATGGCGGGTAGATGAATTGCCTTTGTTTTGGGACAAAGAGGAGGTAGAATGGCAAGAGGCCATGCACGAGATCAAGTTGTTGGTACCATTTTAAAAGAGTTGCAAATGTTGTGACAAAGATATATGAATTTGCATGAAGGTGATGCAGAGTCCAACAAGGAGGGAGATCATGAAGAACAAGAGCAGGCATTGGACAAGAAAATTCTTTCAATATTGACAAAGTTGGGCAGCAAACCAAGATGGATATTTTGACATATTGTGGGAGCCTTGATCCAAATGAGTTGGTGGATTGGATAATAGGGATGGATAATTTTTGACTTTGAATAGATGGAGGATCTTGTATGTGTGAAATTTACTTGCACTAAGTTAAGGGGACATGCATCATTATGGTGTGAGCTTATGCAGAAGGAAAGAGTGAGAAAGGGGGAAAAGGATGCAAACTCAGAATAAGATTGTTTCCCAGCTCAAAGAAAAGTTTTTTTTTTTTCCCATCAATTACCAACAAAAACTGTTTAACAAGATGTAGAACTTCTAGCAAGGGATCTCAGTGTGAGAGTACATTGAGGAATTTTACAAGCTAATCTTTTGGGTTGGTCAGGGTGTAGATGATGAGGATTTTGTGTTGAGATATCCGAATGGGCTAAGGATACCCATTCAAGATGAATTGAGAATGTGCATTTAGTGGAAAAGGCTTATGAGTTAGCCTTGAGAGTAGAAGAGAAAATTATCTAGATGCTCTAAGTGAGGAACTTCTATATGGAAAAAAGCTACTAGATATCAAGGAAAAGGAGCTATTGATGGAAAAGAAACTCCAATAAGTTCACCGTACTTGAATAAGTTGGAATTGAGTGTTTCAATAGAAAATAACTAGATTATGAAATTAGAAAATCCCAAGTTGGGGAAAGGGTTTTCAACAACTATAAGCAAGGAATTGTTCATAGGAATAGTTTTTAAAAATGAATTTGAGGTTAGGAAGGGTTGGGGCCACTGGATGCAAGGTATTACCTTCCTTAAGAATATGTTTATTTTAAAGCTGATTTTAATTGGACTCATCATTAGTTCCAATATCATGATTGTTGATTATATCAGGTATGCTTCTTGTTAGCTATATTATGTTGTAAATTCTTCTGTTGTGTACTTTGATGTTTGACAGTTGTATGTAGTTGGTTACATCATTTGTGGTCAAAGCCATTCAGGCAGGTAGATGAATTGCCTTTGCTTTGGGAAAAAGAGGAGGTAGAATGGCAAGAGGCCATGCACGAGATCAAGTTGTTGGTACCATTTTAAAAGAGTTGCAAATGTTGTGACAAATATATATGAATTTGCATGAAGGTGATGCAGAGTCCAACGAGGAGGGAGATCATGAAGAACAAGAGCAGGCATTGGACAAGAAAATTCTTTCAATATTGACAAAGTTGGGCAGCAAACCAAGTTGGATATTTTGACATATTGTGGGAGCCTTGATCCAAAGGAATTGGTGGATTGGATAATAGGGACGGATAATTTTTTTGATTTTGAATAGACAGAGGATCTTGTATGTGTGAAATTTACTTGCACTAAGTTAAGGGGACATGCATCATTATGGTGGGAGCATTTGCAGAAGGAAAGAGTGAGAAAGGGGGAGAAAAAGAAGCAAACTTAGAACAAGATTGTTTCCCAGCTCAAAGAAAATTTTTATTTTTTTATTTTTTACCGTCAATTACCAACAAAAATTGTTTAACAAGATGTAGAACTTTTGGCAAGGGATCTTAGTGTGAGAGTACATTGAGGAATTTTACAAGCTAACCATTTGGGTTGTGTTAAAATATTCGATGTGCTCGTTTTACCATAGACAATATCACTATTGCCACCCAACCATAGGCATGCAACCACCCTCGAGCACCTTAACCTTTACTAGATAGAATGATTTTGGAAAGCCACACTAGAACCAATAGATAAACCCTAGCTACAACAGTAGCACGAGATGGAACCAAAAAACACCATCCAACTGCAGCAACAACACAAGACAAGGAGAGCAAACCTCTTCCAAGGGTAGTGCACAAGAGAGAGAGAGTCTCCACAACCACAGAACAAGAACAATACTCAACTGCAGCAATTGCAGTTGCACTTCTTAGGATACCACCAAGAATATCAGAATACCACCAAGAATGTCACCAAGAATACCACTAAGAGATACTAGAAGGTAGGGCACATATCTTAGGCTAGATAGCGCTAGAGAGAGAGAGACCAAGAATCACCCCAAAAGATGCCCCTTCCTTTCTTGCAGCTGCAGCTCTAGACTTGCGCTATATTTGAGAGAGTTAGTGAAGTGAGTGTGTACAAATGAGTTAGATCACCTCCTATTTATAGTGGTTCTTGTCATCTGTCTGGGCCAACTTGTCTTTCTGGATGATAATATATTGATATTATTTATTCTACTGAGTCAACTTGTCTTCTAGAGTTTTTACACATCTGTTTAAGGTTTTTCTTGCTTCCGGAATATTCTATTCTAGCCAAAGGTTACACATGGAGGTTAATACCTCCCGCAACTACCATAATATCAACAAGTTGGTCATGGTGTAGATGATGAGGATATTATGTTGAGATATGCGAATGGGCTAAGGATAACCATTCAAGATGAACTGAGAATGTGCATTTAGTGGAAAAGGCTTATGAGATAGCCTTGAGAATAGAAGAGAAAATTATCTAGAAGCTTTAAGCGAGGAACTTCTATATCGAAAAAAGCTATTAGAGGTCAAGGAAAAGGAGCTATTGATGGAAAATAAACTCCAATATTAGTGAAGCAAGGAGGAGAATATAGTTTTTTCTAGATTTGCACTAAGAGATGATCCTTATCCCCATAAAAGAAGGGTATTTGGAGCAAGAGACTAAGGAAGAGGCTATAACATAGGGGTTTGTTATAGACGTGGACAACGTGGGCACTGTGCATTCGAATGCACTACACCAATGGATGAATGAGACAAGGCAATGCATTCGAATGCACTACACCAATGGATGAATGAGACAAGGAAAGAACCGATGTAGCTCAAGAGGAAGAATTTGCGCCTATTTAAGAAGTAGCCCTAGTTGCACTAGAACACAAAGAATTTAATTTTGGGGAGTGTCATTGAAGCTAGAAAAGAAGGAAGAAGGACAATGGCAACGAACATACATTTTTTGAATAAAATACAACATTGAAGCAAAGTGTTGCATATTGATTATAGATGGAGAAGGCATAGACAAAATTTGGTGTTCGCTGAAATGGTAAGGAAGTAGAACCTAAAGTATATACCTCATCTTCATCCATACAAGATTTAATGATTGCAAAAAGGTCATGATGTCACTATTGCTCAATGATGTAAAGTGAATTTTCACATTAGAGGCTATCGTGATGAAGTGGTATGCATTGCCATACCAATGGGTGTGTGCCATGTGTTGTTGGGAAGATCATGGTAGTTTAATAGAGGTGCAATACATGATGGGAGGAAGAACATCTTCACATTCTGAAAGGATGGGAAGAGATTTGAACCACTACCAATGAAGGAAGAGGAAGAAGAAAACAATGAGAGAGTGTTAGACTTTGCTAAGGAGTTCTTACACATTTGTTGCGATATCTAGACAATGCTTTGCCTTGATTCCTAGACAAGAAACAAATTAAGTGAAGAGATGCCAATATAGGTGAAGGCATTGCATAATGAATATAAGTAAACAATTTTTGAGTGATTGCCTATTGGGTTGCAACAATTGTGAAAACTTACACATTGCATGGATCTCATTCCAAGGCAAGTTCGCCAATTTTGTGTCCACATAGATTATTCCCGTGAGAAAATGAAGAAGTGGATCAACAAACATAAGATTTTCTTAGAAGAGGACCAATAGAGAAAGTTTGATCCCATTTACTATTTCAATAGTGATAACTCCAAAGAAGGGTGGGGGATGTGCATGTTGATATTATGGTAGCTACGGGAGGTATTAACCTCCACATGTAACCTTGACAAGAATATAATATGCCGAGAAGCAAGAAGAAACCCTAAAGCATTGGACATAACCCTAGAAGACAAGTGGGCTAAAGGAAATATTTAATTTTGAGTTGCAGTATAAATACAGGACGCCAGAGATCATTTGACACACACAACTCGCAACTGCAGAAATTTAGTTGTGCACAAGTCTGGAGAGTAGCTGCAACTGCAACTACTGCAACTTGTATTTTCGGTTTTAGTCTTGGAATCTCTCTTGGTTATGGTTTGGACTTTATGCTTGGTATGCTGACTCTGGAGAGTGATACACTACCTTGATTGGCTATTATGCCAAGGGTTTGCTTCCAGAATTATTCTTTGTCAAGGTTAAGGTGCTCGGGGGTGGCTTCAGCCTATGGTTGGGTGACAATATTTCTATATTGTCTATGGTTAAACAAAAACACCTATTATTTCTAACAGGTTATGGGCCCACACTATCTTAAAATAGTCTAACCACTGGAAGATAGATTGGGAGGATTTTTGCTCAGTTACAGTTGCAGTTGCAGTCAAAGTTTTTGCTGCAGCAACGAAACCCTAACCCTCTTGTTGAGGCACCTTAAGTGAAGAGATTGACCTAATTTCTGGATAGCCCAGTGCGCCCTAGCCTTGTGCACCTCCCAGTACTCTTAGCAAGCTAAGACGCCAAGTTTGAGTTTTTGGTCAAATTCAAAGGTTGACCAAATCAAAGCAGTGATGACTTACTCTATGAAGTCAGAAAACAAGTTAGAAGGAGCTTCTAACTTCAGAGCATGGAAGAAAATGATTGATCTCATCCTTGCCAAGAATAAAGTGTTGGATATCATGAAAGGAAAGATCGTGGAACCACAATTTGAAGAAGGAAAAGAGAAGGAACCTCAGAACATTGCAGTGATGGAGAAGTTCAAAGACAATGACATCAATGCCACGAGTATCATAGTGAACTCTGTAAAAGACCACTTGATACCCTACATCTCTCATCTTGACTCATCTAAGAAGATGTACGATGCCCTAACTAACCTCTTCTCAGTCAGAAACATTGGACAAGTAACGAGTCTGAAGAATGAGCTCAGTGACATGAAAATGAATGATGATGACAACATAACATCATACCTTGCGAGAGTCTCTCAATTAAGAGATCAACTACAAGCTATTGAAGAAATCATTTCAGAGAAGGAACTGGTAAATATAGTACTCAATGGTCTTCCCAAGACATGGGATGCATTTTCCGCAAGCATGAACAAAAGAAAGGAGTATCCCACATTTGAAGAACTTTGGACTTGTTGTGCACAAGAAGAATCAAGGATTAACACAAAAGATACATCCCAAAAGAAATACGATGATCAAGCTTTCACAACAATGTTCAAGAATTTCAGGGATAAGAAGTTTGGCTCAAGGAAGAAACCAAATCAAGAAAATGATATGTCAAAGATTCAATGCTTCAACTGTGGTCACTACAGGAACCACTATCCCAAGTTAAAGAAAAGGAAGGAAACAGACAAAGCAACAGTTGCCGAAGAAAGGGAACCCTCAAAGAAAGTCAAG
>ML798747.1:371128-386864 GCA_009831015.1 Picea engelmannii | reverse complement strand
TTAATAAATGAAAGGTTTCATACAAGCATTTGTAACAAATGAAAATATAGATAGATATGTCTGTGTGATTTTAAGATTTTCACACAATCTTGATAAGCTAGAGTTACCTTAAGGGTTTGATATTTCAAAAATCTTCAATATATAAATCTATATATGATTATAAGACGACCACCAAACAACAATAGAAGATGAGATCCCAATTGATTGGAGGCAATGAATTTTTAAAAAGGGCTGTGAAGAAATTGATGAAGTCCTAGATAAAAATACCATTAGAACTCATTAGTACACATCGAAGGAGTTGCCACAAATTCTTCCGACTCAACTGGAGGCCTTCACAACTTCTTCTCTAATGTCACCAAGATGGTTTCTATCAACCTCGTCAGTGCTACCAAATATCTTAGCAACTTCCTCTCTGTTGTAACCGATGAAATTTATACTATCCCCGTTGATTCAACCAATAGAGTTGCAAATAACTCCTTCAATGCATTAACCCTATACTAGCGTGCTTTGGTAAATTCCCCCTTAGTTGCATCGAATGTCACACCCACATTATAAAAAGGGTGCTCCCCTCCTTTGTTGATCATTGTTTTCATTTTGCCTAAAAGAAAAGAGGGAGCGCTGATAGACCGATCATAAAGCTTTCTCACTCACGTGAGCATTGACCTGCCAACATTACACTCATCGTGTCCATGTGGCACATCGTTCCAGGAAAGCCATAAAACCTACACTTTACATTGTTTATATGTATTCTTTTAAGGATTAGGGTTAGGGTTTGTCTCTATCACCAAGGACCTTTGATCTTGTCAACCAACCCTCAAGTGTGCCTTTTGCTGGTTATGTCTCTTGCCCTAGATTTTCGTGGTACCCTAATTTATATCATGCTTTGGATCGTGATTTTTAAAAAATGAACCATGACCACTACCAAACTTATCTTTCTCTTCTCCCACAATTCTTCGACCCCGAAGTATTCCTACTCTCGAGCTTCTATCACTCTACGCCATACTTATATGCACCTCGATACCTTATATAATGAATCCTTCTTTTGCCTTGGATTGTTCTTTGCCAAAGTCACCATAAGTAAAACAGATAGCGATACTCCTCTATTTGTTCCCAATCCTAGTTGCTCAAGAGTGAACCAAAATCTCACACTTGTGACAATCCCAAAATGAGGCTAACTCCAAGCATAATATACCTAGCAACAAGTATTTGATCAAAATCTTGGGTCATTATACTTATCCCAGAGCCAAATCGAGACGTGTTTCCTTCACTCAACCAAAACTCATCCAATACCTAGTCAATTTTTCAATGCGTCTTTTCAGATCGATAGGGTTGTTTTAAATGATTCCGGCATGAAGTCGACATTATTGTCGTCATTGTCCTAGATGCATAATCAATAAAGTTAGTATGTTCTCTTCTGAAAATGGTCATAAGGTTTTATACGAACTCCTTCGGTATTCATTGGGAGAGTTGATAACAAACATGTCCTTGAAGCAATCCCTCCGATGTACCACAAGAACACTTCCCATCTTTGACACCGATTCACCTGATTTCTCACCAAATCTTAACCCAACCCCCTGAAACCTTCATCATGTCTCTTATCATCCTATCATCCTTAGATGATGATCTCCCTCCTAATATTAACACAAGTGATTCTTCAGGTATCTGAAAAAGGTTTACATAGACATACTTCTCTCTAACACCTGCTTACTACTCAAGTGCTTTAGTCTTATATGATTAAAAGGTCTGATGTTTCATTTTTTCTTTTTCATCTTCACTACTAGTTTTATTCACTAATTATCACTGTGTGTTGCAGATTCAAAGATGTTGGCGCGTAAGAAGACAAAAAGAAAGGCACATGCTACAGAGGGTTCCAGAAGTGGAAGCATGCAAGAGGAAGAACCCGATTCCCCAGGAGAAGTATATGATGACACAACACAACTCCTAGAGGAAGGAGGAGATTCACTCAGATAAGGTGAGGTATTTTAGATGTTCAAAAGACAGATGTTCTCGGTGGAAGCTAAAGACTAGTACAAACTCCAAATCTTCAAGAATATTAAGAGATCAGGGCTACATAGGGTGGTATCCCATGCTGCAGTATTCCCTTGTGCAGATGCGATCACCTGGATTCTCAAGCATGTGGACCTGGACAAACGATACATACTTAATGCTAGGGGGAGCCCATACGTCTTTCCAAACAACCAATCTAGAAAAAATGTTATCATTTGGAAAAGGGAACCTGAAATTTGGATGAGGAACTACTCGTAAAGTTCCCACACAAAGCAAAAGACATGTTCAAGATCTGGTATAAGCCAAATAGAAATTTCAAGCACAGATCATCTAGTGAATATCTGACCATGGCACTAAGAATTCCCTACCAATATACAATGGTGATGATTTGTAGAATGTATGAGGAGAAACATGCTTCTACATTTAATTTGTCCTTAACACCACTGATTCACTACTGTGCAGATGAAGGGTCAACGTTCAACTGGACTGATATCCTATCAACGAGTTTGGCAGAATCTATCTCACCTTTCAAAGAGACCAAACCTAGAAAATTCCCAAGTTTTCATATGGCATCATATCTGTTGGATATCATGTGCATATGCCATCAATATCCCAATATGGGCTGGGCTTGACAACTGACCAATCCGTCTATACACATATACTGCAAGATGCTCTGGGAGAAAAAGTACAGGATAAAATACCACAAGATATGCAACCATTTCCTAACACCTTTGTATGAGCTCATCTTCTATGCACCAACCCCATATATGACAGATAAAGCATTGACAATAGCTTGGAAGATCGGGGAATGGTATCTAATGGAACATGGAACCTACATAAGGATATACAGGGCAACCAAAGCTCCCCTTCTTCTCCCGATACTTTTGTCGAACATAATGGTACTCCAAGAAATAATGTATCGAACTATAATTCATGGAGTCGAAGCAACATTGTATAAAGACAAGAAATCTATTTCCCCCCCGTTGCCTTTATGGGTTGGCTCATATTCATTCGCAAGAATCAAACAAGCCTAGGATGAAGTAGATATACTATTTTTGTATCTCTTTGGAGAAGAAATATTTAAGAGGCATGATCCCAAAAGGGTGGTCAAGGAGTATTGCATCCAAATAAAACATACATGGGAATATACTTTGACCACTTGGGAAGAAGAAGAAGTTCACTACGAAGCTGGAAGTTACAATGAAGTCATCGCTGGATGACAAGGAAAACCCATAGGTAGGATAGATGATGAGGATAAATCCCGTGAAAAATCAAAGAGGAAAGAATAAGAGGAGGCAACATCAATAAAATTTGTTGCAACTACATTGACACGTTCCAAATCGGCTAAGGATGAGGAACCACCAATAGAGAAGAAAATGAAGAAGAAGGAAAAGATCGAAAAGAAAAATGAAGAAACTGCTAAGAAGAAGAGAAATATCATGGAGGCTAATGATAAGGTAGAAGTTGACACAACAAAAGTAGCGGAAGCATAACATAAGGCTACAACTGAGAAATAAGCACATGATGAAAGAGAAGCAAAAGTTGTAGCTAGAAAGGTAGTTGCAGAGGGAATAACAACAAAACAAAGAGTGGCATATGAAGCTACAACCTAGGAAATCGAGGAAGAGCAGCTGAAAAGAGATGAAGAAGATATGAACAATGATGCCTCACCATTGGAAACCAACCTCCGAGAGTCATCAAAGGAAGTCCTCGAAAATCAACCTCAATTCAGTGGGATGGAGTTGAGGCTTCACACCCCATGCAAACCAAGCAAAGTGGAGAACTTAAAGAAGTTCAAATATGACAAAGCAACTGGTAGGATAGTACAACAACAGATGAGGAATGTATCGGTCACATGAAGTGATCCAATATTGTTGCGCATAGAGACCCCAGTAACAAAAAATGTTAGTGAGGACCCACTTTCCATAGCATCCACTGGTATTTCCTTCACCACAATGACATAACAAAACCTCAAGAACTCGTTCCTTCAAAAAAAGGAAAAGGAAGCTAGGATTAGAGAGCTGGAAGAATAACTCTAACATGTGAAGAAAGATGAAGAAAACTTGCAATAATTCAAGGCATACATAGAAAATGCCGGGACAAAGCTTGAGGAAGTTATTACAGACATGTATGCTTATGTGCATGTCTTTCAGTAGTTGGCAACTAGCATAATGGAACAACATAGCCGTGTGCAAGCCATGAACTCTCAGATAGTCACCATCCGAGAGGGATTAGAACACATGGATAGATGGATGACTGAGAATCTAGATGCTCCAACTGAGCTTCTTCGCCCCTCATATATATAAAGAAAGATTGATTACGCATCACTTGATCGATGTCAACAACTTGGGAAGAGAGCAGACAAAGAAACAACTAGTTCTCTTGCAATTTGTACGTAACTTCATAAAGCAACGCAAGCTTTGACGCAAAAGTTTCACCTTTCTTCTATCGAAGAGCTCGATAAAACTGTCACTATGGAGCAACTCCTCGAAAATATCCAACAAAGAACAAATCATAGAGGGGAGGTAACTGAGGCATCTACAAAGATGACAAGTGAGTTAATGGAGCAACACCTTGTATAGCCAGCCAAAGTTCACACCATGATCCAAGCATTCATGGCCACCCTGGAAAAGGAAATGACGACCCTCACAGATAACTTAGCATTGCATGAAGCTGCTCCCGAGGAAATTTCATACCGCAGAGTCATATCACTTTATGGCCAATATGTGGTTTGGAAAACCTTCGTCAGGGGAAAAAGCATGTGAATGAGACAAAATAGAAAATTCAAATTTGCTAACAACTATACTCTATTTTGTCTTTTTTCAACTACTTTTATCTTCGTCTTTATTCTTACACATGTCAAATAGCTGAAGCTGAAAGGTTTTGTAACTACTTCTTGAGGAATCCAAGAAGGATTTTTCAACAGTTTTCTAAGATTTCTATAAGTAAAGGAAGAGGCCCATTTTTAGAGGGGCTCTTCAAGCATTGTGTACTTGCGAAACTATTTTTGGAGAAAATACTGTGTTAACTAAAATTGAGAATCCTTCAGGGCCAATTTCAATAGAGAAAACCACTGATTGTAAATAGTGGCTTGTTGTTAACTATTTTTAAGCATATTATTTACTGTTCACATGTGCTGTAAGAATATACTATTGCCTATAGACAGTTCTTAAGAAATTGCTATCTTTCTCGCAGCTTGGTTATTCTTTATTATGTTTTGTCCCGAGAATATGAGTTGCTAATGCATGCGATAATATGATTTAGACTATTTTGGTTATGTATTTGTATGCATGTTTTGTCTAACTTTGCTTCTTCATAACTACTATCCGAGTGAAGTTAATTGTAGAGTTTAGTTTCATTTCATCTACTCATTTTGTTATGATAGTTTCCTCCTAGCTAGAATATGATAGATTAGATTTCATTTATGAAATTAGTTAGTCTTCATCTACATATGCGTTCACAAACCATCCAATCATCCCTTAGATCAATAATGGTAACCGGTCCAGAAAATGGATGGGTCTCTTAAACCAAATAGTGCATAGTCTAATTGGGACTGTGTACCGGGGAGTACCCCTTACTTTTGAAGGGAAATTCTGCCCCATCAACATAATTAGCGCTAGAAGGAGGACCTAAATTTGTATGGATAATGTAAACACTCGACAAACGATTGGCCAATCCTATGAAAACATTCTTGTTCAACAACATTTCTATCATATCCCTTCCGAACATGACATTACCTTTGAAGATATGAATCCCACATTTGAAAGTGTTACTAGAATCCATGAAAATCAACCAAAATCTTGGTACCCTGTCCCTAACGAGGAATTTTTTGAAACTCATCACATTACACGTTCCTATGCTAAGCTACTTGGCCAACTACCAACAACTTCAACACTCACTAGGAGGAGAGCTACCTACATAAAACGACCTGGGAATTGGATCAACATTCTTGTTGAATCCATAGAGGATTTGATCAAAACTACTCTACAAGAATTACCCATACCCTTGAATTAAATCCTCCCCACATCTCCTGGTCATACTCCTCCCGAGTCGGAAAGTAATTTTGATTGTGAACATTCAGGATTTGATTTTGAAGATAACATCGGTGAAAATCGAAATCAAAGACAAGTGATTCCGCCATGGATGTCCCAAGGTGCTTGTTGATGTTTGAATCCGCTAAGATTGAAAAAAAACCTCATGAGGATATGAATCCCCCTACGTTTTTATAGAGGTGGTACTCCTCTTTGGATAAAACATATATCTTGAATATATTAGATTAGGAAGAATGCTTAGAAAACAAACTCCATATCTTTATTTCTTGGATTTATACATGAAATTTTTCTTTAACAAACTAATATGATCTTCAAGTGCAACAAGAAGTATTTTAACAACAAAAGTATTGAAGGGAGGCTTCAATATTAGAATATCTCTTTTCCCAACATCATATATACAACCTTATTAATCACATACAAATACATCCATATCTTCTTCACGAGAAATAGGAGAGAAACATTTTGACCATCTCAAATAATTTTAAATGAGTATTGGAATTAAAACATAAGAGAATTTGATAAACATACTTCAAACATCTCACACTCATAAATCCCAAGATCTTAAACATCATTGAAGTCATGCCCCAGAACAACTCTTTGTTGAGTTTTATTCATGAAATATATTCAACAATATACAAAATCTATGACAGTCACATACATGGCCGTGAATGCTCCATGATCTTATAAGAAAAGTCTTTTGAAGAATACAAGACAAACACTCAAGAATTTCAGCCTTGTGCTCAATTCAGAAATTCAAGCATAAAACTTTGAGAAAAAGGCATAGAAGAAGAAAAAGAGTGGAGAATATGGAAATCTCTTTTCGTTTATTAGAATTTTCCCTGCATATTGATGTTTGTCCTTTCTTCTTCTGATCCTCTGCCCCTACCCTTCTGATTATCATCTCCTTCTTGATGAAGCCCTTTCTTGATTTATAAAACTCGATCTTCTAACTACTTGAGTAGTTAGGGATTTTCCTTTCTTGAAGAAATCACTTAAATTAATGTCTCAATTAAGTCTCATTAATATATTTCCATTATTTATATTCGTATCTTGAAATGGTTCCTTTTCCATCTTTAATATAAGTTTTTTAATAAACTTTTATTTTCAAAAAATTAATTTATTTGCCTTTTAAAAATTGGGACTGTGTTTTAATTTTATAGATAGGATAATAAATTTTTATCCATTTAAATCAATTTATATGTGATCTTCATTTCCTTATATTTCCAACGAGTCCTCCTGGATGCTATTTCAATCTTTGGATCTCAAGATATGAGCTCGTGAAGTCGAGTTGCCAAGTAAATTTATCAGCATAGAATAAAAATATGGCTGTATGTTATTTTAATTTTTGAGAAAATTATGGAAAATTTCAGCCCTCAAGACTTGTTCCATCATCTTCCTCGTTGAAATATATTTCCAATGAGGTAAATTTTGCACAATTATGACTCCCGGTTCTCAAGATATGGCCTTAAGAAGATTAATGCTCAACAACCGTTGATCAACTTCACCGGGCAATATGGCCCTTGATTAAATTTCGTTTTTCTTCTTAAGGATTTCAATCGTTTCTCAAAAATTCTTATCCCACATGTATGGGAGTATGAGAGTCTTTATTTTTTATAATACTAAGTGTAATGCACACTTAGTAAGAAACAAAGAGAAGAAGAAGACTATGGAAAACTTAGGTCGATCCCTTATGAGATATATTAAATAATTAATATTTTGACCAAAGTCATCCTCCACCTCATGCCCAGTCAGCATGATGAATCATCCATCCAAATGTTTCCATGTGTCTTCACGTGATAGGTCAATAATATTCCACATGTCACATATCCATTCGTTTCCACGTGTTATAAGTTGTATGGTTCCATATGTATATCATGTGTCATCAAGTGAGTGGATATTGGATTCACCACGTGGCATCCCTCCATAGACTACCATGTGTCATGTTCTCATTGGATGCCATGTGGAATAATCTGGTTGATTAAAAATTTATGTAATTAAAATAAAGTTTAAGTGTAAAGTTTAAATGGGGAAAGGTGAAGGAGGCATGGGGAAGGGGAATGAATGGCAGGTGAGGGAGTGAGTCCGCCAATACACGAAGCCGATGAACCCAATAAGTTATAAATTAAAATAAGTGTGGAGTGTATGGAGTGGGGGTAAGGTGAGAGGATAGGAAGGGTAATAGGAAGGGATAAGGAGGGAGAAGGTTGTCGGGTTCATGGATCATGGATCATGGCAGGTGTGGTGGGTGAACCTTCCATGATGTAGTTTGAAGAAATAACATGGGTTATGAACCCATAACAAGAAGAAAAATAATGGGTTATGAAACCGCAAGATATTCATGAAAATTTTGAGTGTGGAATAATGGTTCCGAAAAATTATACATGATTTCATAAATTGAATTAAGTTACAATAATTTGTAGCTTTGTTCCATATAGAAGAACTGTTTTTTCCGCTTAAACACAAACCTGGATATCTTGAGTATACAAACTCAGATTTTGAGTCCGCCAATACACGAAGCCGATGAACCCAATAAGTTATAAATTAAAATAAGTGTGGAGTGTATGGAGTGTGGGTAAGGTGAGAGGATAGGAAGGGGGAGAGGAAGGGATAAGGAGGGAGAAGGTTGTCGGGTTCATGGATCATGGCGGGTGAACCCGCCATGATGTAATATGAAGAAATAACATGGGTTATGAACCCATAACAAGAAGAAAAATAATGGGTTATGAAATCACAAGATATTCATGAAAATTTTGAGTGTGGAATAATGGTTCTGAAAAATTATACATGGTTTCATAAATTGAGTTAAGTTACAATAATTTTTAGCTTTGTTCCATATAGAAGAACTGCTTTTTCTTCTTAAACACAAACCTTGATATCTTGAGTATACAAACTCAGATTTTGAATCTGAAAAATGCGCGACGGAGATAAGACTGAGGGTTACACAATGAACTTATTATTGTTCAAAATTTTTCTTTTGATGATATCAATTTTTTATTATTCCATGAGCGGGAAAATAGGGGTGACCAATTTTTGGTCAACAACTTGCTCCAACTGTGGGACAATCACCCCTTGTGGGTAACTGAGAACCCATAATCTGAAAACCAATTTCCTTCTCCATTGGGCTATGGAGTCTTCTTCGAAGTAAATTCTTGTAATTATTCCTCTTCCATGGATTTATCTTCAAATATTATTCTGATATAGATACTGCCTTATTATGCAAAACGTTAGCTGAACAAACAAATTATGTACAAAGAAAATACAAGATCTACCTACCCTATCTTACTTTAAAAGAAAGGGACACTTTTTAGGTGTAGGTAGATTTCCAATTGATCCATTCAAGCATTTGTTTGATTTGTGGAATGTAGTCCATAACTGTGGAACATGTTGGGGCTTGTACCAATGAGTCAGGGGCTCCCTCAATGTGTATTGAAGAAAAATTGAACCGGATGCACAAAAAATTTGATTGCATTTTTTGACCAACGATGCTTTGGAAACATGATTCAATGAAATTGACTCTTGCTTGCTCAAGAATGATCCTATCTTTGATTGGATGATGAACTTCCAATGTGAGAATACTATCATGATTTTCCTCATTACTGACCGCATCCAAAATTCTTGATTCACTGGCGATGTTTTGAAAACATTCTTCCTTCATGGAATGGAAATCTTGCTCATCATTTTTCTCAAGATTATTCTCTTCCACCAATTCTTCTTGCTGTGAATTTTCTAGTGGTTTTTCATCATTTGTTGCAAGGATGAAATATTCTTGTGCATTGGGTGGAGGGTCCTCCATTTCATTCTCAAATTTGCTGCTTGAAAGATCTTCATATGGAATATATGAAAGGCTGAATTCTTCTTTATCTTGCGTCCATATGGGAGAGGGTGGGTGGGTAAACCTTTCTACAAATAAAGTTTCTAACACATCCCAACAAGTAATAATCCCAGGAAACAATGAATGAAACCATTCAAAATAATTCCCATGCAGAGTTTGTAAGAATAATAGACAAGTAACCTTGTCTTCAGTAACATAGAAAATTTCACATGCACATTGGAATCTAAACAAATTCTCCTCTACATCCTCCAAATTATTCCCAAAGAATGAGGAATACCCCTAGGCCGAACCCCATTGTAAATATAAATGTAATTGTACATATAGGCTAGTGATCCAGGACACTTTGGGGCCAGAGTGTCTATGTGGTTATTAGGCTGGTGAGCTATAAGCTAAAAGGTCAACGAGCCTATTTTTTTTTGTAAAATGTAATCACACTCAATTTTTTAATGAAAACACATCACTGTTGCAAACCAACCATGTAAAAGAGTATGGGGGGCTAAAATCCACAAAAATGGGAAAGGAGGGGCTAAGAGTTTGGGAAAAATGCACTAAGATAAGGGGCTTAAGCCCAAAGGAATATTTTATTGTATTCCTAAAAATATAAAGTATAAAGTATGGATATTTTGTATATCCTAAGTGTCTATGTTGGGAAACATATTCCATGTGAACCCAAGCTAGTTCCCAACATGACAAGTGTCAAGTTGGGGACATGCAAATATAGTTGGGAGGATTTAGTTCTTTTGGCCATCTTTCCATTATCATTCTCACCTCACCACCTCCATACTATTGTCATCCGTACCTTCATGCTGCTAGTACCTCTACCTATACCTGTACTAAGACTAGGGTTAGATTTGGACCTCGACTGAAGAGGTGGGTTGTCAGGCCCGTGAACATTCTCTCCAGGTGAGAGAACCACTAGGAATTATTTTCCCAAGGTGACAAAATGCAGCTATAGGGCTCTGAGACTTCCTTTCTGGCATGTTACTGAAGCTTCGGAAGGGAAGTGGTGCAGCCGAAGCACCGTTGAGCAGAAAATGGGCACACTTCCTGGGGTGGGATATGCATGTGGGGAATGAGGGAATGTAGGATGTTAGTTCGAGTTGGAACCTGTGTCTGAGTTTATATGCTGGTAGAGAGACCTTAGCCTAGTTAGAAATCCTTTACCCAGGTGGAGTTTTATCCCCAGCTCAGGGGTGACCCACTGCTGAGAGTTTATGAGCGGTGTGGTCTAAGGCTAGGAGGAACATGGAAGGTATACACATAGTTCATTTTCGTTTTACTAAAGATAAGTATCTACTATGGGTTAATTTATGTGTTATGTTAATATTTATGTATTTATTCTCATGGTTTTTTCATGTACATTTTGTATCTATATATCTATTGTTATTCTACATTAATATGTGCAATTGTAGAGTATTTTAGTTAATTAAATGGTATCGAAATTCAAAATTTATATATGGCATTTCCAAACCGAGGTCTGGGGGTGATACAATGTGGTATTAGAGCCCAGTTTTCATTGAGTCTGCATGGACCCAATTAACAACGTAACTGAAATTTGTAGAGTAAGTATGCAAATTGTTTGACAAAATGTTGGAATGAGGATGTTTGCAATTCGTTTGACAAAATTATTGCAGTGAGACGTGGAAGAATTCTTGGAAAATTTCACAAGAAATTGCAAGAATAAAGCACAGTAATTAAAATCCCTAATTAAAATATCAAATTGGGCAAATTTGGGCCTGCATATTGGCCGAATTTCATGTTTACAGAGTGCCGGGGTGAAATTATGGGAAATTGGGAAAAAACCCCAATTTCCACAGAGGAATTTATGAGGAATTCGATGTACCTGAGTCAAATTACAAGTACAAGGGTCAAATCCATGTGAATAAGGATGAAATTGGTGGTATTTAGCTTAGTCATAGAGCTCTAATGGCGACCCAAAAGAAATTTTGAAATTAAGCATAATTGGGCATTTTTGAGTATTTTGGAAAAAATCGAAATTAGGTGAAATTGAAAAAATTTCAGTATTTTTCCATATGTTGACGTCAGCATGACATGGGGGTAACATATCATATGACATGGAAAATATATTATGTGTACTTCCATGGTGGTAGTGGCAAGTGTGAGGTGACATGAGAACTGGCGCCATAAAGGCAGTGTCATCCTACCTGACGAAACCCCAAGTGTAGGACACCCATCAACCCTGCATTGTTTTTTTTTTTTTTTTGGGGATTGAGTGGGGTTAGACTAACCCAAGGAAGGGGGGATGAAATGCATGGATGTGTGACATGTCGACGCCCATAAAACAATGACTGTTGGATTCCACCAACGTGCAACTTCGCATGCCGAGGTGTATTAGTGCGAGATGGGGCCCGCCCATCCCCACAACTAAATACAAAGGTGCCACATAAGCGACCAAAGATGATGGGGCCTAAAAATAAAATAAAATTATATGGTATGAGAGAGATATTTCTATTTATTTATGTGGATGGTTGGGAGGTGGTTTCCAAAACCACTGTTGGGGAATCCACATACATCCATAATTCTCCACATGTCCAAGAGTGGTTAATATAAACTAGTTCGTGGATGAGCCCTTCCCAACTATCCTTCGCATATGTTGTGAATGAACGATTGATGTGGATCATTGATCCCTCTTCACAACAAATAATTGGATTGTAACAATGTGCCACTTCACGCGTGCATGGTAAATGGGTGTGGGATCAAGCTTTCCAGAGGGGCCAAGGAATGACATGGCATCCTTCTAGGGGTTCGAGGTGGACTAGTATGCCACATCAATATCCCCTTCAATGGAAAATTTTAATTAAATATCATAAATTAATATTAAATACTGGAGAATTTTGGTATTTTCCAGGTGTTTAACTTGTAGGCCATTTTTGAAGGCCTAAATGATGTTTTTGAGAATCCATTTTCAAAACTATTTGTCCTTTTAGGATTCCAGGACACAAAGTTTATACATATCAAATAATAGAGCTCGAAGAGAGATTTATAATGGTGTAAACCATTAGTCAAATAAAGTTAGTATGGGGGAGTTACATCCAAAACAATGAAGGGTAAAATTTAAGACCCAATGCCATAACTTCCTGCTCCGAAATCGGATCGAGGCACATGAGTAGTCAATGGAAATCCATTGATCCATAGATGACAACGATGGAGCCAAATTAAAAATCTAGGCACACTAAATCTATCTAGGATATCATATAATGCACATATAACATTTAGAGCCAAAAATATTAATTGGCCTGAAACTTCAGTAGCCTGTATCTAGCAGCCCAGAAACCAGATAAAGGTGAAACTTAGACATATTGTCCAAAATATAATGATGCAGGAACCCAATTGGGATCCTATCAAAAATCCAAAATAGGAGGTACACAGATTCATAAATACAATTCATATTTGCACCTAGTTGGGGTGTGAACATAAGGAATTAATGTGTAATATTCAAATGGCCATAAATTTTTGCTCAAGGCTCAAAATCAAGCAAGGAAAAAATCATTGGAAAGGTATTGGACAAAAGAGTTTATATATTCACGCAAAAAATTAAATTGGACTGTTAAATTCACAAGGAATCAAAAGAAAGGATTTTTGATACTCTCATGGAACAAAAATGTGCCTAGTTTTTGCAGTTTTTCTAATTATTTAGTCTAATAAATATTTTTGATTGCACATTTTTGCAGAGTTAATAGAATTTAGATCATAACCGATCAACAAAGAGCTCAAAATCATGGAAGGCATGTAATATGCATAGAGGGCTTACAACCATGAAGATGAGATCAGAGGGATGTATGTTAGTATGGGTAACAAAGGTACAAATTCAAATAGACATGGAGAAGGCAAGGGAGAAAGCATGAACTTGGTATAGACCATAAAATATTTTCAAAAGGATGTCCAAATTTAGAAAGCTTATAATGAGAGGCTTATGAAATCCAAGGAGCACCAGGAAGGCTTCAACATCAAGTTGATGCAGAGCTTGGACATAATAGAGAAGAAAATGGATAAGGAGAATGAGTCAAGAAAATATGGGAGTCATAGGTCTCATGATGATAGAATAAGAACAAGAACTGATGGCATAAATCACCATCACTCCCCAAGGAATTCAACTAGGAGAGCACACAATATTTCAAGTCCATCCCCTGTCAGGAAGCATAAGAAGAGGTCTAGGGTGGATGAGCTGCAGGGAGAACTGGACAAAATCAATCCCCCTACATTTGATGGTGAGAAAAAGAAGGATGAGGATGCAGAGACATGGCTACTAGGCATGATGACGTACTTTCAATTGCATAGTTACTCTTCATAGGAAGAAGGTTGAATTTCCATCTGCCAGCTCAAAGGAGAAACATCAATGTGGTGGGATTATTTTGTGCAAGTGCAACACATTAATGAGAAAAATGTTACTTGGAGAGAATTCAAAAGGTATTTTCAAAAGAAGTACTTAACCAAACAATACTATGATAAGAAAATGAAGGAGTTCTTTGAACTCAAGCTTGGGAGTATGACCATTGATGTGTATGAAAGGAGTTTTGTAGGGCTGCTGAAATATGTTTCTTTCATCAAGGATGAGCAAGTTAAGATTTATATGTATTTGAGTGGGCTGACATCATTTATCAGTGATAAGATCCATTATGATGATCCTAAGACACTAGAGGAAACTACAAGGAGGGATAAATGTCTTTATGATCAACATATAGTAAGACCAACTTTCCAAAAGGTTTGGGAAGACAAGAAGAGGAGAAATATGGAACATAGGAAGAAGAATACTAAGCCACCATTATTCAGAAATAATTCTCAGGGACAAACAACTCCTAAATAACCCAGAATGACAAAGACAATGGGACAAATACCAAGGCATCCCTCGATTCAATGTTGGGGTTGTGGGGGAGATCATATGTACATAGATTTACCTCACAGAGGTGAAAAAGTGAGGAGTGTTCACAATGTACAACAAGATGAAACAATGGAGGACATGGGAATAAATGTACCTAGGATCTACACAACCCTTGATAACAAGCAAGATGAGTTTCAGTCACATATGATTGAAGTGGAAGGTAAAATCAACAACCAACCCATTGCTATTTTGATTGATTCAAGAGCTAGTCATAGTTATCTAGATCCCAAGATGGTGGAAATATTTCAATTTACAAGAGACAAGCTTGGAAAACCTTGGTTAGTGCAACTATATATAGGATCTAAAAGGAACATTAATGATATGGTTAAGTCATGTTCAATAGACATGAGTGGACTAAGCACCAAGGCAGATTTGAACATCATGCCTTTAGGTTCATATGACTTCCTAATCGGTATGGATTGGTTGGAATAAAATCATGTTGTCCTAGAATGTTATTATAGGGCATTTACCTACTTGGATGAGGAAGGGAACTTAAGGAAAATTCAAGGAATTCCTATGGAAGTAACCATCAGAGAAGTTTCAACCTTGCAGTTGAAGAAAAGTTTCAGGAAAGGGTGTCAAATATTGGCAACACATATGGAAGAGACACCTAATGATAAGGTGCTAAGTATCAAATGTTATGGAATCGTAAAAGAGTTTGAATATGTGTTTAAACAAATACCAGGATTTTCACCCAAGAGAGATATTGATTTCTCCATCAATCTAATGCCTGGATAAGCCCCAGTGTCCAAGAACCCTTAAAACAACCCTAGTGTCCAAGACCCCTTACATGATGAGTACACCAGAACTGAAGGAATTAAAAATGCAACTTGTAGAGCTTCTGAAGAAGGGGTATATATGCCCAAGTGTGTCACCCTGTGGTGCTCTCGTATTATTTGTGAAGAAAAAGGATGGAACATTGAGACTTTGCATTGACTTCAGGTA
>ML798747.1:357348-371078 GCA_009831015.1 Picea engelmannii | reverse complement strand
TTAGCAGCAATTGAAGATTCTTTTGGGACACAAAAATCTTAGGCATGGAGATTGGGTATGGTCACTAGAGGTCCACATATTATGAGCGCTGCAGGCAGTGACATTTACACATGGGATATTGAAACAGGACACCAGTTGAGGGTTAGGCTAAATGTCCATGATGACAATGCATACTCTCCGAAATGCAGTCGTTCTGGCCATTTGCTGTTTACTGGATGGAGCTATTCATATGTTTGAGGACCGATCTCCCCGTCGTGGCATTCATCATTCTGGTGATGTTGTTATAAATGATAAACCAGTTGCTTCATGGGTTCCTCACTCCTGTCCAGTTTATTCACTTGCGTTTGAAGATCCATGGCTTGTCTCTGCATCTGGGGATGGCAAGCTTGCCATGATGGATGTCAGGAAGTTGTTAAAGTTGAGCAGTAATGTCAAGTTTGAGAAATTTGCTAATTGTCATTCGTGGAAATCTGTTGGAAGAAAGTAACTATTGCATCCATAGAAGCATGTGTTGAAAAGACAAAGGCTTTTTGAATTGAATGAGGACAATCTTTGTGTGATCAGATCTGATGTACAATTTTCTGATTCAAATAAACCCATTACCTCTATCTTCCACGGGTAGTTGATTCTTACTGGTGCAGGTGCATTGAAAGAAAAACATGTACTGCATACCCTGTTGTAAAGCTTGTCATCATGGCTGCATATGGAGTATGAAAGGATCCATAGCCAATATCAGTCTGCTTTGTTGATGGTAATTTGATCACTGGTACAGCTTGGCCTGCACACCCTGAGTTTATAAGCCCTTGAAATCCTTGGTTTAATTACTTCAATTTCATTAAAACATCACAGCCAAAGGAGCACGAAGGTAACTGTGAAGAACAAGTATCCTTTGGTCTGCAACCACAAAGGGTTTCTTGGAGTGATAACACAAGGTAACTGTGAAGAACAAGTATCCTTTGACAATGATAGATGACCTCTTTGATTAGCTGAAATATGCTAAGATATTATCCAAGATTGATATTAGGTCAGGCTATCATCAGGTAAGAATTAAAGAAAAATACATTAGCAAGACTGCCTTCAGAACAAGGTATGACCATTATGAGTTCACAATGGTTCCATTTGGGTTATCAAATGCACCAATTGTATTCATGTGTTTAATGAATGGTATTTTTCAGGGATTACTTAGATAAGTTTGTCATTTTCTTCCTGGATGACATTCTTATATATTCTAAGTCTGAAGAAGATAATGAACAACACTTGAGAATGGTGTTACATGTATTGAGGGTGCATCAATTGTATGCCAAATTGAGCAAGTTCTCAATCTACCAGAAATAAATTCATTATTTGGGGCATATCTTTTTAGAGGAAGGGATGATAGTGGATTCATAAAATATAAGGGTCATTGAAGGATGGCCAACACCAAGGAATGTCTCAGAGGTGAGATCATTCATGTGACTTGCAGGTTACTATAGGATATTTGTTGAGGGATTCTCAAAGATTGCACATCCCAAAAGAAGGGTGTGAAGTTTGAGTGGAAATCATATTGTGAAAGGAGTTTCCAACACTTGAAGCATTTACTAACAAGTGATCCAATTTAAATATTGTTGATCCAAATGAAGACTTCATTGTATGAATTGATGAATGTAAATAAGAACTTGGTGGAGTTCTTAGTCAGAATGGACATGCGATATGATATGAATCAAGGAAATTAAAGGAGCATGAAAGACACTATTCTACTAATTATTTATAATTGGTAGCCATAGTGCATGCCTTGAATATGTGGAGGCACTACCTCATGGGAAAAAGATTTGAGTTGAGGACAAACCATAGTGGAATGAAATATTTATTTGGACAACCAACTTTGAATGCCAGGCAAAGCAGGTGGTTGGAATTCCTTAGTGAGTATGACTTTGATATAAATCATATCAAGGGTAAAGAGAACAAGGTGGACGATGCACTCAGCAGGAGAGTGCATGAGATGCACGCTACAACCATTATCATGTACAAATCAAATTTGAAAGACAATTTTAGAGGCTGCAAACTCAGACCTACAATACATGGAATTAAAGGAAAAATTACAGTAAGGTATTTTGTAGCAGAAAATTGAGAATTTTGAGTTAAAAGTGTTGGGTATGTGTTATATTATTTTCATGACTAGCTCTAGTGTCTGCTACGTTGCATTGGGGGTTCGGGGGCAATGCCCCCTAATTTTTTTCCTTGGGAAACATGTCACATTTTTTGTCTCGTTTTTCATTTCACCTCGATTTCATGTCTGTTGTTGGGCAGTTTTTCGACACATGGTTTTTTGCTGATGGTTTTCTATTTCCGGTTAAAGAATTAGGGTTGTTGACTAATCCAGGTCATTGGATTAGGGTTTTGGATGCCACTGGATCCTATATGTATATTGTATTGTAAAAAATGTATGATGTGGATGCATATAGAATATGCTGGTTTTCCCAGTTTGGGTTTCCAGGGGAAAAATATCTATGTAATGTGTGTATTTTCCATTGTATCTTTTCTGTTCTTTTACTGAAAATATGTTTGCGGTAAAAATTGTACAAGGTTAAAATCTACAAAAAGAGGATGAAATTCTCATGTATAGATGCATAATTTATGTGCCAAAGTTTCAGGAATTGAAAAATCCGATATTAAAAGAAATGCATAATGTGCCTTATGTTGGGCACCCAAGTTAACATAAAACTATTACAATTGTCAAGAGCCAATATTATTTCCCAGGCATGAAGAAAGAAGTTGCTGATTTTATTGCCATATGTTTGGAATGTGAAAAGGTCAAGGATGAGCATAGACACCTAGCTGGTTTGCTACAACCATTTCCCATTCCTGAGTGGAAATAGGAGGTTGTAACAATGGATTTCATCACCAAGCTGACCAAAACAAACAAGCAGCATGATTCTATCATGGTAGTGGTAGATAAGCTTACTAAAGCTACTCATTTTATTCCAGTGAAGCTCACTCAAAAGGAATTGAACATTACTGATATTTATATGAAATAAATTGTTAGGATACATGGCGTGCATAAGACAATTGTATTTGGAAGAGATCCCAAATTTACATTAAAATTTTGGAAGAGATTATTTAAGGGATTTGGAACAAATCTGAATTTTAGCACAACTTATAATCCGGAGTAAGATGGGCCATCAAAAATGGTGAATCGGGTGATAAAATAAATGCTAAGGATGTATGTGATGGATAAATGTTACGAGGAAAATCTATCTATGTCATGGGGTAAACCAAAACAAACATAATTGACTGCAAAAATCAACTCTAATCTCAAGTATGCTATATAAACAAATATGCTAACAAGACAAGATAAAGAGCCTACCTTGTCCAGACGTTTGATGAAGTCCACCGTTGAGCACTTGACTCAAATAAATACACCTGCAACTTGTCCTAAAAAACCAAGATATGCAAGCATATGGTGATAATATATAAAGTTAGCACATTCAATAACACAATCCATCAATATTCATAACAAATATGCCCATGGAATAATAATTTAAATATTTGCAAGACATTAATTGGACGAGAAAATAGTATTTCTATTAAAATGTAATCAACAGAAGTGTATGAATGACAAACTTCTGTGTCGGTATGGTTTAGAACCAAGAAATTAAGTCCCTACCAGCTGAGCCTCCACCACTTCAATCCTCCACCAAAGGCAAGCTCATATAAGAGATACAATGAGGTTCTCCATCAAGTAGGGAAGATCTTGGGGGCTGAACAATGTGTTAATAATTAAAAAGATAAAGGGATGCAGAATCAATATGAAGTGAATAATTTCTCCAGAGTAAGTTTTCTCTCAAAGTTGAATTCTTCTCCTCTTTTCCACAGCTTGGATATGGTCCATTTATAACCTTCAAATGGAATTGAAGGGTTGAGTCAGAATGTTTCTAGTATATGGAAGGTCAAGGATAATGGATATCGTGACGTGATATGGAAACCCGACACCATTTTTAAATTTTGGGCACAAAACCCGATGTACAACCCATGTATACACATGATGTATAACTGTTAGGGAACGTATATGTGGAAAAATATTATTTTTAGCTCTGGGAACTGCAAAAAGGGACTTCAAGCCTGCATAGGGAAATGGAAAAGGCCTTCTAAGAAATTTTTCATAAGGTGAGGCAAATATTACTATAAGAGATGCCCCCTAATGTGTGAGGTTAGAGGAGTATCTGTGATGACCGAAATACATTATAATACCTAGAAGTAGAGTAATGGAGACCTAGCTAGACAAACTAGTTGCTCATGAGAATATTACAATTTGTACTGACTTTGCACACATGGATGCCATTTTGAATTACACTGCAGATCCGTGTGAAAATATACCAAACAACTGTTCATGGCCATGAATAGGCAATAAAAGTGTGGCTAAATTCCATAGGATATCATAGTCACAAATAAGGCCTAGTAAAACCAGTTTCAAAATCAATCTGAAGATATTTGTATACAATGGAGTATAATCTGATCTCCCATGATCACTGAAGTCACATAGGTACTGGTCCAATGAAATATAACAACACCTTAGGAAAGATGTATACATCGTGTGAAATTCTTCTACATGATCTGCCAAAGGTGCAAGTATACATCATGTGAACAAAGGAGTTGAGGTCGAAAACAATGAGACTTTGTTTGATTACCGATCATTAAGGTATACCGTTAACAAATGCGAGACAACCTACCGATAATGAAAGTAGGTATCAAGGCACCAAGTACATTCTTACAAGTGTTAATAAAGATGTTGAGGTCGAACAATTGAAGAATCCATTGATCAAGAGACATTGATGTATTCCCAACTGTCGATGGCGAGAGAACCTGCCACTAATGACTACAAGGCTCTAGGTACTCATAGGACTCTAGGCCTTGTTTCCAGAATAGATGGGCTGAAGTCGATGGAAGGATATTCGCTGAAAGGAGAGCATTAAGGAATCTCTCACCATTCAACATGAGTTACAAAGAAATAACTTGATTATTTTGAGGAATTCGGATGAAGAACACGTTCATGAACCAACGATCCTGTGCGTCTTTCGCATGCGCCAGATGCAAGTGGTACATGAAAAAATACTTTCTGAATAGTAGTCAACAAGGAAAACTATTGACAAAGGTGAGTAAACCACCAATAAGGCTAATGGCATCCAAGACACTACACAAATCCCAATGCGTGATTATATTTCTTGCCGTTGAACACAAGGGAATCCCCCCAGTCAACGACCAATGATGAAATGTCAACTGCTGGGTTCAAGGTTACCTACTAATGATGAAAGTAGGACCATGGTGCACGATAGGACTGCAACTTCATGTAACTTTGAGAGACACTGAGGGTATGGATGACATGCAAATTCAAGAGTTCTGGGGAATGGCCAACATAGGCTGATAGACATCCTTTGAACAAGAGCATGAGACATATGAAAGACTCTGGAAACATAGACTTGATGATGAAATTTTGTGATGTAGGAGGCATCAATCAAACTCTCCATAGGGATTGGAAGAGTAACCAGTTGGGGGAGTAAACTCTAAGTAACGAGATCAACTTCCTAAGGTCATGCTAAACCAAAATTTTTGATGACAAGTGGACTCAAAAGTTTGTGGTCTGTCCAAAGGTGACATGACTACTGCCAATATAGATAATGTTCTTTTCTCGCTTGTCTTTTTTTGTTTTTTCATAGTCAAATGAATGCAATGATACAGAGGAGGAAACAAGTGTTGCTAGTAAGAAACTAGTTCCAAAAGTGGAACATACCTATGCTCAATGCAAGGAGGTGCATGCAGGATATGGACACTCGGGGGAATGTTTCCTCTTGGGTATAGGGTGTCAAGCTACAAAGGATATAAACAAGGGTCTGCTTGGTTGATGATGAAAAATGCTGAGGTGATATGCTTATAATGTGAAAGTGAGAACCGACAATAGGTTCAATACTGCAAGCAAGAGAATGAGATGGAATTACAACTTAACTCCAAAAAATGTCATTTTTTTGTAACTTTAGTCTTCCTGGTTTGAAAAAAGGGGTAAACTTACACCAAATAGACATCCTTTCAAATCCAATTTACGAGTGTGAAAGAGACAAGTTCACTCGACAATCTTTTCGCTTTTTGAGAGAGTCGGAAAAGAGCTTAAACCAAACTTGTTGGGAGTCCCAGTAGGTATAGGTTAGCATGCTTATGAGTAAGAAATGAGGTTCAAACACAAAGTCATATATTAGCTATAAGGGACTCTTAGTCCTACAGACAAAAATATCTGCATGGGCACCAAATGGTGCAGAGGATCTAACTAGGGAACCCATGTTTAGTAAGTCTCTACCATTCAATAACGATACTTCTAGTTGCAGAAATAAGGTTCCGTGTCGCTACTTAATGGGTTCGTACCTAAGGCATATGAGCTGCAATCATAGTATGATGCAAATGTGCACAATGGATTGATGACCTATCCTATATGCTGGTTGACAAAAATACATGTCCAAAGTTACGAACAGGTGACATGGCGTGATAAACCGCAAGAATCCCTTGATAAAACCACCAAAATGAACTCCATCCACTACCGTATTAGTCCACTAGGCCAAAATATTAGCAAAAACTATGCAAAGTGGGTAAATGTTTTCTATAAATAGTGAAAATAACCAATTTTCCTATACCATTTGTATTTTTTACCCAAATAGTGTATTTTGGACCAAATTGCCCCCGAATTTCAACTGCTGGTTGTAGGAGCCACGAGTGATGGAATCAACAACCGTCTGGACTAGGTAATTCATCTTGCTCCTCTATTTATTTCTAGTGGATTAGAAATTGCAATTATGTCTCCTTCTTTTAGTATTTCAAGGAGCAACTTAGAAACTAGGGTATACGTGGGATCTAGATCATCATGTCGCATATACACAACCCTATAGATGACTGTGTAATTTGTAGCTAGCGTACAAGTCCGTGGATATGGTTTTTAAAATTTTACTGACTCAAAAAATGATTTTAATCTTGCAGGATGGTGCTAGAGTGGGGAGAAAGAGAGCATGAAGAGGTCGATGCTATAGGTGAGAGAGATACAGTGGGTCCAGATGGAATTAAAACAATGTGGGATGTATAATTTTTGGGCTCTCAAAGGTATGAGGGCTCAAGTGAGACTGCTCCAGATATTAGTGAAATACTGAGCTCTGGATATTGAGACCTTCAACCTTGATGGGAAACCATTGAGTATTGAATTTGAGGACATATACTTTTTGACAGGATTGTCGCATCGGGGTGAGGTGGTCAACCTCAACTCCAATGGAGTTGGGAGTGGCATGAACATAGAGGAATAAATAGCCACTCATTGCATTTCAGGGACCAAGAAGGTAGAGATCCAACTCCTAATCAGAGCGATAAAAAATATAAGTCTCAATATTTTTGTCCTATTTTTGACATGGATGACAGGGTCGACCTATTTGCATCAAGAATCGATGCCACTTATGTTCTATTCAATGGAGTGCTTGCAAACCACAGTTTATGAATGGTGCACCTCATTGCTGGACAACATGAAGAGCCAACTAACAGACTGCAAACTGGGTAGAAAGAGGAACTTCGAGTTCGCATCTATCCTATGTATTTTTTTCTTTGAGCGGGTTTTAGGCTTGGGCCCTAGAGTCGAGATTGTTCCGCATGGACCTCGTGATCCAGCCATGGCACGATGGATTGAGGTGATGAGGTGACAGGGGGGTGGTAGGGTACCAACACCCTACAACGACGAGTTTTTCTTTTGGTGGAGTTGGAAGGTGATGGATCTGGAGGACTATGCTTATGTAGGGATTGAATTTAGAGGAGATCTGTACATGCCGTTACCACTAGGTTCCACCTACAGAGACATAGGTATGCAAAAGTTTTTGAATATTTCATTTTTTTGTATTTTTTTATAAGAAAACAAAAACATTTTTGGATGATGTCAAGTACTAACTAAACATGTATGTTACGCAGATGTGGGTCCGTTACGGCTGGACGAACTTCCATGACATTGACGGAGGCACCAGGGGGATGAGCCAGTGGGAGGGGACGCCGATAGAGTGCTTAAAAATGTGCATGGAAACCTATCTCGTTTGACACAAAGGATTCCCATGGTTCAGGTAGAGGATCTTTCAGATGTGATGCATCGAAAGGTGGTAGGTGTGCCCCGTGCTTGGGTACGACTCTTTCGACGTCTTGCAAACACCATAGTATGTTATCATGACACACATCCGGTGCCACATGCGTAGATGTCGTGATTATTGTATTGATTGGTTGTATATGTATTTTGAGAGTGTGAGCCCCAATTTTGTACTATAACACCATATTTTTGGAAAGATGAAATATATATAAAACATTGGTCTTCATATTTACTTATATTACAATGTGTGCATTGATGAACATGTTTTCTTTGCTTTAGTTATGTGACAAATGCCAATCTAAAACAAAATTAGCATATGCATCTGATACATAATTAGAACTTCTGAGTATGTGATGATAAGTAATAAAATCAAAATGTCGTTATAAAAGTCATACCCGTAAGAATCATTGGAGTAGAGTAGAGTCTCTCACATGGTAACTGTCGTTCAACTGACATACTACTAATTGGGAGTCCATATGAACTTATAAAGAGCGAATACCATGTGAAATGGCATCACATAAGAATTCTATAACGATGCTATATTCAATCACATTATTCGTTGATGACCCTAGGAAAACGCCACCCGAAGACACCAGTAGACCCTTGGGTGAGTAAACAACCCAAGCGACGGAATCCAAGTTCTGTGTATGACGACTAGCCCCGTCTGTGAATCATAGGTAGACCTAAGACTTCATTGACATCTTCCAACCAAGGGAAAACTTGATAAGAAAGATGAAGATGAAAAGCGAGGAAATATATATACAGTAAAATACATTAGTATACAAAGAGTTACACCCAAGATTGAGGCTCAAGCGTAATATATTTTCAAGTAGAGCCCATTCCTATGCTCAATCAACATATTCCCTTCATAATGTTCTGATTCATAAAATCCTTTTTCTAAGACACGTCGCACGATATAGGGACCATGCCACATGGGTTTGAACTTGCCTGCCCCTAATGGTTCTTTGGCTTAGTCATACAGAAGGACCAAGTCACCCTTAGTGTACTGCCGAGGACAGAAAGACTTATCATATTGAACCTTGACACGTTGTTTATTCACTTCGATAGCCGTGGAGGCATCTCGACGTTGCTCATCTAAAATCTCTAGGTGTACGAGGCATTGCTTGAGATTGGAAGTGTCAGGCAGGAGCATAATTTCCAATCTAAGAGAAGGGATTTCACATTCAATAGGTAGGATCTACTCCACACCGTGAACTAATTGGAAAGGAGAAAAATCGGTGGAAGTATCAACTGAGGTTCGATATGCCCAAAGTTTTGGATAAAGCATGATATGCGAGTCAAATTTTCTCTGGCTAGCGGTTTTCTGCAAAATGGTATTGAGAGACTTGTTCACGGCCTCTACTTGTCCATTTTCCTGGGGGTAGTAAGGGGAAGAATGACCATGTTTAAACCCCAGTTTCGATGCTAATTCTTTCATCGTTTCATTCTCAAAGTGACTTCCATGATCAGTGACAATCTCACTTGGGATTTCCAACCTGGCTATAATTTGATTGAACACGAAGAATGCAACAGTTCTACCATTGAATTTAACTGTAGGTATGACCTTGACCCACTTAGTAAAGTAGTCTACGACCATGATAATGTGCCGATGCCCCCCAACCGAGGTTGGGTTGTAGTCCAAAAAATCCACCCGCCACTTGGTGAAGGGACCAATGATAATGAATGGGTGGAGAGGCACTGGATGCGAGTGCATATTTCAAGTGAAAACCTGGCAGGGGTTACACTTATTAACCACTTCGACACAATCTTTAAAAATAGACGACCAAAAATAACCGACTCACAAAATTTTATGGGTTGTCACAATCCCAAATAGATGACCACCACAAGCCCCACTGTGGTAGTCATTTATATCCGACTCATCTTCTTCATGAGTCAAGCAGTGACACAAGATACTGTCTACTCCTCGATGATACAAAGTGTCATTGGCGATAAGGTAGTTCTTAGCTTGGTATTGTATACGCCGTCGGTCATCTCTCAAGAGATGCTGAGAGAAATTCAAAGTTTGAAGATATACCACAATATATCCATACCAGGGGTCTGATGACGAGACAAGGAAAATGTGTTCATCCGCATATGAATCGACATGAATAACATCCTCATATAACCGAGGGAAGTCATATATTAACTCTGGAAAAAATAGCGATTTCTTGGATTTCGCAGAAGCAAAATCGAGATCAAATTCTTGTAAGATGACAATCCATTTATTGTATTTCCCCCCTATGATACGCCTAGTAAGGACGTATTGAAATGGATTTACATCAAAAAACACAATAGTTTTGTAAATCAATATATGGTGTTGTAATCACTGAACTGCATGAACGACAATCAAAGATAAATTTTCAACATGAGAATATTTGAGTTCAAGGCCAACTAAGTTTCGAATAAGACAGTAAATGACATGCTCACAAAGCTCGTCATCCTCCTGAACCAACACCATACCAATCATCTCTTCGAATGCAATGATATAAAGCAAGTAATCTCTACTATATTATAGAGACTTCAGTAGAGGCATCGATGCCAAGGCTTTCTTCAAAGCATCGAAGGATTCCTGGTCTCGCTCATCCTAGATAAAAGGAGTGTCCTTATTTAAAAGAGGCATGAAACCGTTAGTAATATTGGCATAATTCACTATAATATATTGTAAGAATTTATCTTTCCCCTATAAACCTTGAAGATGACGAAGAGAGTGCGGGGGAGGCAATCGAAGTATTGCCTTAACCTTTAACAAATCCACCATGATCCTAGTCTCAGAGACTAAGAATCCTAGAATATGACATGACCTAATGCAAAATATGCATTTATGAGGGTTTGAACAGATGCGGTAATGGAAACATCTTTCGAAAACTAGCCGAAGGTGGGTAGAGTGATCCACTCTCTTTCTAGAGTGAGCAGTGAGATCATCGAGATACGATTCGACTATATGCTTGAGGTCATGAAACACGAAGGTGATAGCTTGTTGGAAGGTTGCTTCGATATTTTTAAGGCCGAAAGGAATTTTCCGGTATGTGAAAGTGCCCCAAGGAAAAATAGATGCTGTCTTATGTTGGTCCTCAGGCTTAATTTGAATTTGGTTATACCCTAAAAATCCGTCCATAAAAGAAAAAACTTCGCTTCCTGCACACTCATCGAGAATTTGATCAATGAAGGGTGTCGGGAAGTTGTCTTTAGGACATGACTTATTTAGGGAAAATCCATGCATACATGGATGGTTACTTTGTTTTTATTCACATGGACGAGATTGGATACCCATTTAGTCAAGGGAACAGGGTAGATAAATCCAACGTTAAGCAGTTTTTCTACCTCTACCTTAATGGCAGGGGCCTTCCTAGGATTGACAACTCTAAGTCATTTCCGAACAAGTTTAGCATATGGGTAGGTTTTAATATCAGGTTTGAAAATTCAAGTGTCGATTCCTGGCATCTCTTCATATCACCAAGCAAATACATCACATAATTCTTTGAAGAGCTCAATGTAGATCAAAATTTATTCTGACGAACAATCTGCACCGATGTATACTTTTTCAACCTTACCAGGAATACGAGAGATATCGATCGTGACGGTAGGGGAGATACTCACCATTTTTACTTCGACATAACTACCATGTGTATCAAGTGGAACTACGACGTGATCGAATATCTTGCTCAAGGTAGATCTAAAATCATGTTGTTCGATTCTATCAAGCTCTCGAAGAAAATAAGAGCGATGGTGCATATCATGCCATGGTCTGTCAGAACCATTAATGGAATATACGATTGCTTCATCCAAGGTTAAAGTATCATTGAGGCAGTCACGTGAACAATACAATGAAGTGGCCCATATGGTCTTGAGAACAATATCCTTCTCGACCGTCTGTGAAGTGATAGGGTCCAGGTCGAGAGAAGAGTCAAGAACAACCTGATACACTATATGTACTTCCGATAGTGGCATAGCCAATCCAGTATGTGACTGACCTTCACCTGACGTAGTTGAGGAAGGTAGGGTCCAAGGATTGTTAAAATACAAAGTGCGGAAAGGAACGAAACTCATTGACGAAGTAGACCTACTGGACATGGCATATATATGATGAACCGATGCCATGAAATCGAAGGTACCCATAAGAGATGAATACATTCTGACACTAATATTCTCAGTTTTCGGTTGAGAATTGTCGATCATGGGGATCAACTGTCCAACTGATGCATTGGGGCTAGCATACGCAAAGGACAACTGGTCGATTATCATGATCTTCCCATCGTGAGGAAAGCATAGCATACATAAGATGGATGATACAATTGCAATAATACCATAAGTCCAATTACGTCATAGTAACAAGTTGTAGTTGAGGGGCACATCAACCAACTCGACATCCACCTCTACCGTCTTCCCACCTAACTGGACTGAGAAGGAAGGAAGAATATTGTGAGGGCAAAAATAACGAATGTCAAAAGAAGTTAACATGGTCGGAGATTGAGATAGGTTCAGAGAGCTGAGGGATTTCCAATAGACCAGAGACATCATTCTTGTTGCAACGCCTTCATCAATAACAATACATTTGATGGTATACTTTGAGTAACCCACGTGGATTTGGAATGCCACATTGTAAGGCAAGCAAGGCTTCACATCCGTGACGTCAAACTTGATAATCTTAGAGCCACAAGGGTCTAGAGATCCTAACTCAGATAAAAAGACATTCTTCTGTGAAGGACACGTTTGGAGTACCTCCAGAGCCGACATCGCACAAGGGGTTTGACCCAGATCCTCAACAATAGAGTAATTCTCGATGGCTCTTGCATCAGGATTGTGGGTAGAGCGCTTGAGTAATCCTTTCAGAATACAAGGCGTGGGCTCTAGTTTTTCGATCTATAAAGGTGTCTCCGTAGGAGGGGGAGACTCTAGACTGGGAAAAGTCTATGAAGAAATGTAATCGTGAGACCGAGTGGCTACATTAACCTAAAAGTTAACCATATTGATGCATAGACGGTCACCGTCTTGCACGAGTGGGTTTTTACTTCCACTCACCACATTTTCGACATTCAAGGAGCTCAAGGCCATGTGCTGATTATGTGGAAAATGATTAGTCAACACAACGAGTGGTAGAGATAAAATCCTCGAAACTTCACAAGTTTGGGGCACAAGTCGATAAGGTGATCATCTGTACAAATCTTGCAGGGAAACTTCACCTTTCACCTTTATTTATTTCCCTCATCAACATTATTACTCAAATTCTCATTATTACTGTTTTCCTTAGGTTTATTATTATTCTTCCCACCCTTATGAGTGTTACCATGTCATTTATTTTTATTCCCTCCTGGTTGCTGGTTACCATTCGGGTTGGTCGACGATTGCATATAATGTACATCTGCCAAATGGGTGGGAGTGGAGGACACAGACGAAGTTGACCCTCCTACAAATTGGTTTAGAGACAACTCTTTCAACTGGCTTGTCACCATGTCTGCATATTTCACATTGGAGGAGCCTACAATGCCATCGACATGAGGCCCATGATTTTTTCTAGGGTCATAGTTTGACCTCGGTGTGTCTAGAAGAATTTTGTATAACATCCCAGATTGAGCATATATAATATCTAACTGTCGGTATTTAAAAA
>ML798747.1:273167-290311 GCA_009831015.1 Picea engelmannii | reverse complement strand
GGAACCCAAAAATGAAAGAGTGAAAATAATGATGAACCATGAGGAAGTGAACCCCTAAACATACCAAAGATGGGTTTATATACTTAATTGGAAATCAAGAACCACATGGCCTCCCCCAAGAAGCTCATGTAACCCATTTTCTCTATAAAATCAATTATAGGTAAATAAAATATAATAAAAAGACTTAGCCCCTTAAGCCCCCTCTCTCGTGGAATCATAGCCCCCTATCTCTTTTGTCCTTGTTCGTCTTGCAACCAACAATGTATTTTATTAATACATATATATATATATATATATATGTATTACATTTCCTAGGCACTCTGGCCCCTTTTCAACTTTACCGGTTCACTAGCCTAAGTCACAATTACATAATACATTATAGTTCATAAGGGTTAGAACCAGGGTGTTACAATAAGTATCTATTGTTTGTTAATTTATGTGTTATGTTAATATTTATGCATTTATTCTCATGGGTTTTTCATGTACATTCTGTATTTATATATCTATTGTTTTTCTACATTAATCTATGCAATTGTAGAGTATTTTAGTTAAATAAATGGTATCATAATTCAAAATTTATATGCGACATTTCCCATCTAGGGTTTGGGGATGCTACAAAATGTAGAAATTTTTTCCAAGGAATATTGGGCATTTGAAAATCTACTTTCGGAAAATTTAAAGGGCCTCTATGTAATTGCATTCTTCTTTGGGCACTTGTTCCTTTTGTTGAATCTTGAAAAGCCATTGATGGGCTTGGTGAAGAGGGAAAATGAACATCATGATATGAAAGAAACTCCTTAGAGGAGTCTTGATATAATTCTTCTTGAAGATATTGAATCCTTTCAATGGAATTGCTCGGGCGTTTAAAAGATCCTTCAATGGAATTGCCAGAGAGTTCATCCTCCCAAATATTTTGTGTTTCTTGGATACTTTTGAGGTCATCTAAACATATTTGAATAATCCTTTTATAAACCCCATGCATATAGAACAAGCAACAATCTTCTCAAAACTTCTTTTCAAAACTTTGAACCATGCAGACTCTGGTTTCTTAATCTAATATGAAGCATGGCCTCAAATATTTTGAAAATAAATGGCTCTCCAGTGGAGTTGCCAAAAATGTTTACGTTTGAATATGTTAAGACCGAAACAACAACGTCGCAAGGATATGAACCCCCCTACGTTTTTATAGAGGTGGTACTCCTCTTTGGATAAAATAGATATCCTGAATATATTAGAGTAGGATGAATTCTTAGACACCAAACTCCATATCTTTATTGCTTGGATTTATACATTAAATGGTTCTTTAACAACTTGATATGATCTTCAAGTGCATCAAGAAATATTTTAACAATAGAAATATTGAAGGGAGGCTTCAATATCATAATATCTCTTTTCCCAACATCATATATACAACCTTATTAATGACATACAAATACATCCATATCTTTTTCATGACAAATACGATAGAAAAGTTTTGATCATCTCAAATAGTTTTAAAAGATTATCGCAATTAAACCATAAGAGAATTTGATAAGAATACTTCAAACATCTCATACTCAGAAATCCCAACATCTGAAACATCACTGAAGTCATGCCCTGGAATAATTCTTTGTGGAGTTTTATTGATGAAATATATTTAACAATATACACAATCTCTGACAGTCACATACATGGCTTTGAATGCTCCTTGATCATATAAGAAAAATATTTTTAAGAATACAAAATGAACACTCAAGAATTTCAGCCTTGTGCTCAATTCAGAAATTCATGCATAAAGCTTTGAGAAAATGGTGTAGAAGAAGAAAAAGAGTGGAGAATATGGAAATATCTTTTCGTTGATCAGAATTTTCACTACATATTGATGTCTTTTCTTTCTTCTTCTAATCCTCTACGCCTGCCCTTCTGATTATCATCTCCTCCTTGATGAAGCCCTTTCTTTCTTTATAAAACTGGATCTTCTAACTACTTTAGTAGTTAGGGATTTTACTTCAATAAATAAATCACTTAAATTAATGGCTCAATTAAGTCTCATTAATATTTTCCATCATTAATATTCGTATCTTGAAATGGGTCCTTTTCCGTCTTTAATAATTTTTTTTTAATAAACTTTTATTTTCAAAAATTTAATTAATTTCTCTTTTAAAAAAGGGGGATTATGTTTTAATTTTATGGATAGTATAATAAATTTTTCATCCATTGAAACCAATTTATATGTGATATTCATCTCCTTATCTTTCCAATGAGTACTCCTGGGCACGATTTCGATCTCTGTATCTCAAGATATGAGCTCGTGTAGTCGATTTGTCAAGCAGATTTACGAGCATAGGATAAAAATATGACTGACTGTTATTTTATTTTTTGAGAAAAATATGGAAAATTTCAACCCTCAATACCTATCCCATCATTTTCCTCATCGAAATAACTTTCCAACGAGGTAAATTCTGCACAATTCTGACCCTTGTTTCTCAAGATATGGCCTTCAAAAGCTTAACGCTCAACAACCGTTGATCAAATTCACCAGGAAATCTGTGCCCTTGATCAAATTTCGTTTTTCTTCTTAAGGATTTCAACTTTTTCTCAAAAATTCTTATCCCACATGTATGGGAGTATGGGATTCTTTATTGTATATAATACTAAGTGTAATGCACACTTAGTAAGAAACAAAGAGAAGAAGAGGACTATGGAAAACTATAGGTTGACCCCTTAGGAGATATATTAAATAATTAATATTTTGACCAAATTCATCCTCCACCCCATGCCCAGTGAGCATGATGAATCAACCATCCAAATATCACCATGTGTCTTCACGTGATAGGTCAATAATCCGTCACATGTCACATCTCCATTCATTTCCATGTGTCATAAGTTGTATGGTGCCATATGTCTGTCATTTGTTTTCAAGTGAGTGGATATTGGATATGCCCTGTGGCATCCCTCCATAGGATGCTATGTGTCATGTTCTCCTTGTATTCCATGTGGAATAATATGATTGTAACAATTTATGTAATTAAAATAAAATTTAAGTGGGGAATGGTGAACGAGAGGGGGTAGGAGTGGGTAGGAGAGGGATTATGGTGACGTAGGGTGAAGTAAGGGGGAGGGAAAATTTAGGTAGTAGAGTGTCGAGTTGGCGGGTGTGGAGGCATGGGGAAAGGAAATGGCAGGTGAGTGAGTGAGTCTGCCAAATTGTGAAGCTGATGAACCCAATAAGTTATAAATTATAATAAGTGTGGAGTGTATGGAGTGGGGGTAAGGTGAGAGGAGAGGAAGGGGAAGGGATAAGGATGGAGAAGGTTGTCGGGTTCATGGATCATGGCGGGTGTGGTGGGTGAACCCGCCATGATGTAATACGAATAAACAACATGGGTTATGAACCCATAACAAGAAGAAAAGTGATGGGTTATGAACCCGTACCAAGAAGAAAAATCATGGGCTATGAACCCACGAGATATTCATGAAAATTATGAGTGTGGAATGATGGTTTCGAAAACTTAGACATGGTTTCAAAAATTGAGTGCAGTTTTGAGAATATTTAGCTTTGTTCCACATAGAAGAAGCACTTTTTCCACTTAAACATAAACCTGGATATCTTGAGCATACGAACTCGGATTTTGAATCCAAAAAATGTGTGACAAAGCTAAGACTGAGGGATACATAATGAAATTGTTATCATTCAAAAAATTTCTTTTTCTGATATCAATTTTTTATTATTCCATGAGCGGGAAAATAGGGGTGACCAATTTTTGGTCAACAATGTTCTAACATTAGCTAAACCTTTGCATGAATTACCCAAACATCCAAAAAGACTCCTTTCGAGATTCGACCTAGACAAATAAGGCTCACCAATAGATCTTGTAAATAATTTATTTCTTCCTACCCTTCTCCTTGACATCCGTTATGAAGACATGGTTTGTAGACTCTTTCCTTACACCTTTGAAAACAAATCTTCCACGTGGTATTTTAACTTCTCACATGACTCTATAACCAGTTGGGATGAATTCAAAAAAGCCTTCATTAGGAAATTTGGGGAAGAGAAAAGTCCCACGACTTTATAAAAATAATTAGGGGCCATAAACATGGAAAAGAAAGAAAAAGTAAAGGAATTTAATCAACGCTTCACCACAGTCCTAAACAAATTCACTAATGAAATTGCTCCCTTGGGATCCTTGTCCATTGAGTATTTTACTTCAACATTGCTTGCTTCTATAGGTATGCTCGTCAAATGAGCCAACAAGGTTTCTTTAGCCCAAAATTTCAAGGAAGCTAAAGTTGTTGAAAAATATCTGATTTCCTTAGATAGCCACTCTTCATCCTTGGAAAACAAATCAACTAGGAAGAATCCTTTTTTATTGACTAAAACCATTGAGAAAGAACCCAAAGACCTAGACATCGTGGTTAAATTGGTTAAGAAGCTATAAAAAAGTAGTAGAACTTAAGAAGAATGCTGGGGAAGGGTCTTCCAAGCCTAGACCTTTCTGCCCATTCTTCAAAAGAAACGACAGCTCGTCGAAGCCTCCAAAAGTCTCACGTCTCACAATAAATTTAGATGACTTTGGCATGGAATTTTTTTTTCATACCACTAGTAGAATAATTCTAAGAAAACATGTCCTTAGTGTGTTAATTATACGACCTTGGTCATTAATCAACTGTAAGATTAGCAATAAATAAGCGATGAGCAACCCAAAGAAGTAGAAAATGAGGAAACCACAGAGGAAACCACTCAGGAATATGCCATTTTCTTATGGCATTGGTGTATAGATTCATGGGAATATTAAATTGAAGAGGTTTCATAGGGGATACACAAATCGTAAAATCTTTCCCCCTAGGTTACAACCTACACAACAAGGGTGTTGTCCCCAACATTTCTCTACCTCCGAAAACCAACAATGCTCTTAGAGAATAACGCCTCCCACTTCTACCCAAAAGGAGAAAAATATTTCACCATCTAACAACAACAAACCAAGTACTTCAACCCTAGCAACGTTCAATAATAAACCCAACAACATGTTACCAATCAATACAACCAACACTCCAATAGCCAACAATAAATCCAACATATCACAACCAAGAAAAGCAACAAGTAAACCTAAAGCTCCTGCTTTGGATTATAATGTTATTGACGATTTGAAGAAAACCAAAGCTAATATATCTCTATATGATCATATCTGCATGCTACACCAACGACATGATCTGATTATTGACACTTTTAATCCCAATGACTCTCAGAAGAAGACCGTTGTTGTAGCCAACATCGTTTCTAAAAGTGTTGAAGCAAAGGAAGAAAACAAAGATGAAATCAAATCTTCTATAAATGCATCCAGTATAGGCACACATTTGAATTCCCAAGTACCACCCTTTCTAGTTACATGAAAAAATTTCAACTTCAATGTACATAACTGCTTAGCGGACTCTGGTGCTTCCTCCAATATCATGCCATACCCGGTTTGCCAGAAAATCAATGATGTTCCACAAATGAGTACTACTAGAATCATACAATTAGATAGATAAGATGTTAAAGTGAAAGGTGAACTTAAATATCTTATCATTGTATTAGCATATGATCCTAGAGTTCATTAGGTCATTGACATTGTTGTTGTTGACATTCTAGAAAGTTATGGTTTACTGTTGAGCATGGACTGGTCTACCAAACTTCAAGGTTATTTCTCTATAGACTGGGTCCACTTTTGGCTCCCATGCAAAGGTAAGTCGAATCAGATATAGGTGAACATTGAGGATCATATGAAGCATATGGTAACAAAAATTGAAGGTAAGAATGCACCCATTTTCTTTTCCCATACTGTTTTGGGTAATTATTTTTTAGAGGCTGACCATGGTTGCTATGAAGCACAACCATATCCAATTCAAATATACACACAGTATGAATTCCTTCAATGCACTCAGTCTGATGATAATACTTGTACTATATTAAAAACACATGGCTTTTTTGTAAATGAACAAACTGTACATACTAGCATATGGAACTTGTTCTTCGATGGCTTCAGATCTTAGGAAGGAGCCAGGGCATGATGCATATGTATCAGTCCAGAACAACGTAAGAATCTCATATCCTTCCGTTTAGAATTAGAATGCACCACTAACACTGCTAAATATGAAGCCTTCGTCCAAGGTCTCAAAAAGGCCATTGATCTTAAGGTAAAGTGCCTTTGAGCGTTTGGTGATTCAGAGATAACTATCCAACATGTAAGAAACATTATTCACTACCTGTCTCCTCACTTAAAAGGTTACCAACAGGAGGTATGGAAATTACTCTATTCTTTTGAAGAATTTAATATTACTTCTCTACCTCGTTGTCAAAATTCCACTGTAGATACTTTGGAAAATGCAACATCTAGATTCACGCCCCTTAAGAATGGTTTTTATGTTGAAATCATTTTCAATCCTTCTATATAGGACAATGCCACAAGCTAGAGGGTATTCAATAGTGATACTCAGACCATAAACTTCCTTACCAGCTCCGACATGTTCTTGGACTCAATGATAGATGATGAATCACATGAACAAGATATTTGGGACCACTGGGATGAAGCAAATACAATTAAATAACACTTCATATCGAACCCGAAGATGAACAACTCTACTATGATGCATTTTCTAGTGAATCTAGTGACCCTTGATTAGCCCATATATTGTTGGATCATGTTGTCATTGATGCCAATGGTTTGATTGTTTGATGTCATTGATTGATGTCAAAGGATTGATTGATTTATGATTGATGTAATATAATATGTATTGTCCTTGATGAGAATGCATAGATGAAGATGGATCAATGAGTTGTCATTGATATGATGAAGATGGATCAATGAGTTTTCATTGATACATGATGAATATGGATTGATGTGGTTTCATTGGTATATGATGTATTSTTGGAAAAATGTATAGATGACCCATTATTGTCTTATCATGATTGATAAGGTACACAAATGGATGAACTCCAAAGTGGTCCCCTTATGRTGAAAKCCCTCACGGGAAGACGCTTTGCGGATTGAGTTATCCTAGAAGAATGGTTGGAGGACCCATGCTCTCATTATTTTCTTATCATGATTGATAAGGTGCACAAGTGGATGAACTCCAAAGTGGTCCCCTTATGGTGAAAGCCCTCACGGGAAGACGCTTTGCGGATTGAGTTATCCTAGAAGAATGGTTGGAGGACCCATGCTTGTATGTGGAATAATTATATGAAGGACATTGAATTTTTTAGGGAAAATATCCTATATGTATAGTTCTTGTCATTCCATTTCTGGTGGTATGTAGAACGTCACAAAACTCCTCACGGTTAGAGAGTTATGGCCATGAGAAGTTGGAGACCCCAGGTTTGGGTAATGGACCCAAGTTTGTTTGATGGGTAACAGTATGAGTTATGATATATTTTCAGACAATACTATTATATATGGATAGTAAATTTTATGCCATTTCTGGTGGTATGTGGAACGTCACATAACTCCTCACGGTTTGAGAGTTATGGCCTTACGAAGTTGGAAGACCCTCACATGTCATCTAGAAGCCCCAAAAGGTCAAAGTAGTCAAAGTGGTTTAAGGGATTTAAAAAAATAAATAATAAATTGAAGTGATGAGTGTACTATAATTCAAAGTGAATACAAAATAAATTATTTAAATAATAAATTTAATGGAGAAATTAGAAGTGGGTTAACCCTAAAATAAGGAAAGTAGGGCCAAGTGACCTAGAATATGTTTTTAAGGAAGCTACTTAGAGAGTATAAATAAGAGGCAAGGCTCTCTAATTTTAATCACACTTGAGAATATTGAATATCTATATGTGTCTGAGGTAACCAAGGATATCTAAGCTGAAATTCTGAGGAAAGGTGAATAAAATAAGGCCGAAATGCAAGGAACGATAAATTCTTTTGATGGTGCTTTATAAGGTATGTTATTTACAGGTCATCTCACCATTTTCGCTATAAATTTTTTCTATAATGATTCAGACCATGAAATTTCTATTCCATTGAGAAAAAATACCCAAGTATCTGTGGTAAAAAAATCAGCTAGTGGGTCATTGTATTTTGGGAGTTACACTCTGTGGAAAGTAGGGTTTTTGGCTAGTACTGAAACTAGTCAAAAACATGTGTTTCAGGTAAAAACGTCATAACTTATTCATAACAGATCCAAATTCAGTGAGACTAAATGTGTTGGTTAGGGTATAGGTGGTAGTATGTTGTGTAACAGGTTCAGATCAATTCAATGAATATTTTGTTTGGGACACTCTCTACAAGATCACTCTCTAGAATAAGACATAATTCAGCAAGGTATGCCATTTTTGCTATAACACCTTTTCTGAGAGGTTCCAAGTAGTGCCACTTGGAGGAATTTAATAAAACAAACTGAATAACATTGTATATCAGTTTCATATCTTTATTCATTATAGGTACAAAGTTATGATTATTTCAAGTTGGGGTTGTTGACTAATCCAAAACTAGTCATGGTTGAGACAAGCAGTTGATGAATTGGCACATACATGAGGTGTATAGTTGATGATGTTGGTACATATTGATGAGTCATTTTTGATGATTATTTGAAACATGATTGGTATATAATTGGTACATGGTTGGATGCACTTGTTTATGGTACAGGTTGATTACAGGTTGTTTGGCACAGGTTGGTGCATGGTTGATGCACTTGTTTATGTTGACAAGATTGATATCTGTTGAGGATTGTTTCCTCATATCAATTGGTGTTGAGAATGTAAGCTGAGCCTTGCATATAGATCTGGTGCTCTTGTAGAGTTGCACTCTATTTAGTTGTTGCTGAAAAACCCCCGAAATGAAGTCCATAATAAAAAGAAAAATTGTACATACATCTTGTGTTCTTTGCATTCCTTGTGGAGATGATTTGTTGATGATATGTTGCTGATATATGTTACTGATATGTATTCACATCTAACTGATTATAAATGAAAACAATGAGTAATGATCAAATGTTGAATGTTAACTAAGGAGTTTTTGTGTAAGAGGGAAGTTTTGGGAAGAAGATCCTCACACTCATTCACCCCCCCCCCTCTAAGTGTGGTAGGTGTGTCTAACATATACATCAATCTAGGAACTTGTTGTTTAGAGGATGAAAATCATACATTCACACAACTGTTTAAGAGATATTGTGATGTATTTTCCTGGACTTAGGAAGACTTGAAGACATATGACACCCATATTATTCAACATGTGATTCCTATCAAATAAGGTGTCAAACCATTTCAACATAAGTTAAGGAAAATACATTTGAATCTTGAACCACTAATTTAGAAGGAATTAAATAAATTACTAGACCCTGAGATAATCTTCAAAGTTCACCATGCCACATGTGTGTCTAATCTGGTACCTATCAGGAAGAAGTCAAGGGAGATAATAATTTGTATAGATTTCCGAAATTTGAATCAAGCTTCCGACAAGGAAAATTATCTAGTTCCCCCCATGGAACAAATCCTACAACTCATCTCTGAATCTAGAATGTTTTCTCTTTTGGATGGGTTTTCGGGTTATAATTAGGTTCTCATAGAAGAACTAGACTGGTTAAATACCACTTTCAGGATGAAGTGAGGAACATATGCATATCGTAGAATTCCCTTCGGTGTAATCAACACTGGTGCTACCTTTAAGATGGAAATGGATGTATATTTGAAAGGTCTAATCAATCATAGCATGGTGATCTATGTTGATGATATCACCATTTATTCAAAACAAAGAGTTGATCACCCCAAACATCTGAAGCAGATCTTTGAAAGATGAAAAAAATACAACATTTCTTTAAACCCCAAGAAGAGAATCTTTGTTGTTTCAGAACGTAAATTGTTAGGGCATATTGTTTCAAAGGATGACATTTCCATGGACCTAGAACATAGAAAATCTATTATGAAAATATCACCTCCACACAACAAAATTTTTGCGTAGTCCTTTTTCGGTGAAATCAATTTTGTGAGAAGATTTGTTCCAGATTTTTTTGAAATTGTTAAAACACTTCAACATATGATAAAGAAAGACGTTCAATTCAATTGGACATCTGTTGAAAAGGAGGCCTTTGAGAATATCAAGGTCAACATAGAGGCTACACCTACTTTACAAATTCCAAACCTTACTAAGGACTTCTTGTTGTATACTTTTTCTTATGACAATTCTCTTGCAACAATTCTCACCCAGAAGGACCAGAAAGGGAATGAGTTCCCCATAACATTTATAAGCACTGGTCTCCAAGGCATTGAATTGAATTACCCTCCGGTAGACAAGAAAGCTTTTGCTGCTCACAACGCTATCAAAATTTCAGGACTTATGTACTGAAGAACCATACCAAGGTGATCGTCCCTCACCTGGAGGTCATATATCTCTTTATACATAGGGAACTGGGTGAGAGTCGAGGAAATTGGATGACTAGTTTATAGGAGTATTACCTTGAATTCAAACCATAAACCATAGTTAAAAGTCAAGGCTTGTGTAAGCTAGAAATTGGAGTCATGGATTCCGAAGATCAAGAAGAAGAGGAGTGGCAAGACGAACCAACCTTATACACACAAGTTACTTATGTTCCATCAATTGAGAATTCATGGTATAACAATATCAAATACTATCTTCAGCATGACACTGCTCTTTATCATCTTAATGAAAAATGAAAAAGAACACTAAGGTTGATGTATGCACAATATCAACTGGTTCATGGTATTTTGTTCATAAAGAATTATGATGGAGTTCTACTCCGATGTCTTGAAAATCAAGATGCTAACAAGGTTATCAAAGACATGCATGATGGACCATCTAGAGGTCATTTTTTGGGAGAGATTACAACCCACAAGATATTAAGAGCTGGGTACTACTGGTCGATAGTATTCAAGGATGCTCATGCCTACTCTTAGGTCTCTGACATTTTCCAAAAGTCAACTGGAAGAGAGAGAAAGGAAATTGTTCCAGTTCAGCCTATAGTTGTTGAAGATCCTTTCGAACAATGGGGACTAGATATAATCGATGAGATCAACCCTCAATCATCCAATCAACACTGATATATTCTAAATTCCATTGATTATTTTACTCTTTGGACTGAAGAAATACCATTAACCAAAGTAAATGACATAGTGGTAATAAATTTTCTTGAACAACACATCATGACTAGGTTTGGATTACCTAACACTCTTGTATTTGATAATGCAACACATTTTTAATTGCTTAAATTGACTAAATTTTCTCTAGAAAAGGGGATCACTTTAAAATATGTAGACAACTACCACCCCCAGAGAAATGGCCTATCTGAATCCACAAATAAAAATTTGATCCACATTCTTAAATGAATTATAGTCAACCACCAGAGGAATTGGCACAATGCATTATCCAACGTCCTTTGGGCTGACCGTGTCACTCCCAAAGAATCCATAGGGACCTCTCCTTAATTTCGTGCCTATGGGAAAGAGGATATCCTTCCTTCGAATATCTACCTCCCTTCCCTTCAACTTACACATCAGTCACGCAGGAGAGAGTGCCCTGTCATCCAAAGGTGCATTAACACCTTGTTAAATCTAGAAGAAAACCTTGCCAAAGCTAAAACCAAGTTTGAGGCTCACCAATAAACTATTAAATTTTGGTTTGATAGAAAGTCTGTTGGTTAGAAAGACTTTCAGGTTGGTGATTTTTTCCTCAAATGGGACAAGCCACACAAATACAAAGGAAAACATTCGAAGTTTCAACAATTGTGGATAGGTCCCTTTGTAGTCAAAGAAAATATTGGCCCAGGTACTTACTGATTGAAAAATATGGAAGGGCATGTAGACCTCCTCCTTGTCAATGGAAAAATTCTAAAACATTACATTAGCTAGAATCCGAGGTAGTTTTCCCTTGTACATAAATAAATAATTTTCTTTTTCATCTTTGATTTTCTGCTCAATTTTATTGTACGTTTTGTGCATTTCTTGATTTGTTTTATACTTTGCAATTTTGTTTGTTTGTGATTCCAATTGATTTTCCTTTTCTCTCTTAAAATTTCTTACCTTGGAATTCTTAAAAAACTTGATGTCTCAGATCTGAATAACTTTTGAAGTGTGTCACTATGGTATCGAAAGCTTGTAAATCTGTATTTTGGCTTCTAGAAATAACTCCATTTTTATCTATGAAGTATCATTGTGCATTACTTCAAGTTAGACCTAGTAGAGGAACATAATTCATTTAAAAATGAACATTGTAATCCTAAATGAAACAAGAAAGAGAGCCAAGGGTCATGTCCAAGAGCAATTTTTGTGTTTGTTTGAAACAATATGGAAACTATTTTAGAAAGGCATTTGTAGTGCTCAGAGAATGTTACTCATGGATTTCTCTTATCTATAATCAAGTTGGAATATATCACTTTGACAGGTGTGATCCCTCACGTCTTTAAAGGAAAAATGGGATATGCCATCCACCTTTCTCTAAACTAAGAGACTCATATTATAAAGGTAAAGGCTTGGTGAAATGCATCCTATATCACGTGGGACATTTAAGTATCTCCACCAGGGCTATGGACGCTCGCTGGTAGCAGAGAAAGGATTGTGACACCAGGGTGACTCCGTCGAGGCTATGGATACTTGCTGGCAGTGGAGAAACACCAAAGAAATGTGTAATCAACTTGTATTTTCAACATTCCTGATATATCATTTCCATGTTGTACTTCTCATGCCTTATGGTTAAAAGGGTTATATCATAGTAATCAATCTAATATAGGCATAGTTCTGATCTCTTCCTTGCATCATACAAACTTGTCTTGTCAAATTATACATGTTTTGAATACTATGGGGCCTACTCTTTCTCTCTTGGGTCATGCATTGCAAATGTTTCAATTCTCGTAAGTTTGGTTTTTAGATACATATTTGCAGAGATTCATGGCTTCACCCAGTGTGTCACCATTTGTTGTGTCATGCATCAACACCCTCCATTTTTCTTGTAGTATTTCTTGGAAATCCATTCCTTTTCCAAGAAAATGGGATCCGTCCTTTTCTCCATGAGTGGTTCTTGAATTTCTAAGAAGAGATACCTGATTTTTTTGATCTTTGCTAAAATATTACCATCCCTTTCTAATCAAGTTGGTTTATTTTTTAAAGATTGTTTTGGTCCAATCTAGTTTGACACTTAGACAATTTCCAAAAATCATTTTTTTTAGCATATTGGTAGAGTTCCCCTTAACCCCTCTAATACACATTGGAGGAGTTCCACTAAATTCCTCTGACACATCGAATAAATTATGTGAAATCCTGCCAATATGTGAACTGTTCATCGCCTGAGTTAACAATAAGTACTCCATTACACATCAGAGGATTTATTCTAATGTATTCTGGTACACATCATAGGAGTTTCCTCAAAGTATTTTGACTCGAATGGAGGCCTTCACAACTTATTCTCTCATGTCACTGAGATGGTTCCCAAAAACCTCATCGGTGCTACCAGATATCTTCTCAACTTCCTCTCCGATGTAACCGGGGAAGTTTCTACTATCCCCTTCGGTTCAACTGAATGATTTGCAAATAAATCCTTCAGTGCATTAACCCTTTATCAACGTGCTTTGGTAAATCCCCCCCGGTTGCATCAAATGGCACACCCACATTATAAAAGGGTGCTCCCCTCCTTCTTTGTTGACCATTGTTTTCTTGTCACCTAAAAGAAAAGGGGGAATGTCGATAGGACGATCATCGATATTTCTCACTCATGAGAGAATTGACTTGCCAACATTACACTCATTGTGTCCACATGGCACATCATTCCAGGTAAGCCCTAAAAACCCTAATTTACATTGTTTATATGTATTCTTTTAAGGAATAGGGTTAGGGCTTGTCTATATTACCCTAAACCTTCGATCATGTCAACCAACCTTCAATCCTGTCAACCGACCTTCAATCCTATCAACCGAACTTCAAGTGTGTCTTTTGCTGGTTATGTCTCCTGCCCTATATTTTCGTGGTACCGTAATTTAATTCATACTTTAAAAAAAACCAACCTTGACCACTACCAAGATTATCTTTCTCTCCGCCCATAATTATTCAATCCCAAAGTATTCCTACACTCAGCCTTTTGTCACTCTACGCTGTACTTATATGCACCTCGGTCCATTATATAATTAATCCTTCCTTTTTCTTGGACTGTTCTTCACCAAAGTCATTGTAAGTAAAATAAATGTCGATACTCTTGTATTCGTTCCCTAACCCTAGTTGCACGAGAGTGAACCCTAATCTCACACTTGTGATAGTCCCAAAATGAGGCTAACTCCAAGCATAGTATCCCTATGAACAAGTCTTTGATCAAAATATTGGAGCATTATACTTATCATAGAGCCAAATCTAGACATGTTTCCTTGACTCGACCGAAACTCATCCAATACTTAGTCAAGTTTTCAATGCATTTTTTCATATCATTAGGGTTGTTTTAAATGATTTCGATGTGAAGTTGACATTATTTGTTTCATAGTCCCTAGTTCTTAATTGGTAAAGTTAGTTTGTTCGCTTCCAGAACTGGTTGGAAGAGTTTATATGAACCCTGCCAGTGTAACTGGAGAACTTTTCACAAATTCCGCCAACCAAATCAATAACTTTTGCAATATTCCTTCCGATATCACATCAGAAGAATTAATATGAGATTTTTTGTTATACCTAGTGAAGATACCACAAACGCGTCCAACCTCACCGAAGGACTTCCCAAGTTTTTCTCCGATTCTAACCTTACCTCCCGAAAAAGTTTCCACTAAATTCTCTGATGTGAAGTTTCACTCATTGACGAACTTTTTAAGAACTTCTTCGGTCTAAACTGATGGAGTTACCGCCAACCCCTATGGTGTACCAGTGGAAAACGCCCCATATTTAACATTGATTCACTCGATTTCTCACCAAATCTTAACCCAACCCCCTGAAACCTATCATCATGTCTTTGTACTGAATAACCATACCAAGGTGATTGTCCCTCATCCGGAGGTCAGATCTCTCTTTGTACATAGGGAAATGGGTGAGAGTCGAGGCAATTGGATGACTAGTTTATAGGAGTATTACCTTGAATTCAAACCATCAACCATTATTAAAATTCAAGGCCTGTGTAAGCTAGAAATTGGAGTCATGGATTCCAAAGATCAAGAAGAAGAGGATGGAAAGATGAACCAACCTTCTACACACAACAAGTTCGTTATGTTCCATCAATTGAGAATTCATGGTATAACAATCTCAAATACTATCTTTAGCATGACACCACTCTTGATCATCTTAATTCCAAACAAAAAATAACACTAAGGTTGAAGTCTGCAAAATATCAATTGGTTCATGGTATTTTTTCATAGATAATTATGATGGAGTTCTATTCCGATGTCTTGAAAATCAATATGCTAACAAGGTTATCAAAGACATGCATGATGGACCAATTGGAGGTCATTTTTCAGGAGATAATACAACCCACAAGATATTAAGAGTTGGGTAGTACTAGTCGACAATATTCAAGGATGTTCATGCCTACTCTTAGTTCTGTGAAATTTTCCAAAAGTCAATTGGAAGAGAGAGAAATGCATTTGTTCCACTTCAGCCTATAGCTGTTGAAGATCCTTTAAAACAATGGGGATTGGATATAATCAATGAGATCAACCCTCACTCATCCAATCAACACTGATATATTCTAACTGCCATTGATTATTTTACTCTTTGGACTGAAGTAATACGATTAACTAAAGTAAATGACGTAGTGGTAATAAAGTTTCTTGAACAACACATCATGAATAGGTTTGGATTACCTAACACTCTTGTATTTGATAATGCAACATATTTTTCATTGCTTAAATTGACTAAATTTTCTCTAGAAAATGGGATCGATTTAAAATATGTAGACAACTACCACCCCTAGGGAAATAGCCTAGCTGAATCCACAAATAAAAATCTCATCCACATTCTTAAATGAAATAAAGTCAACCACCAGAGGAATTGGAATAATTCATTACCCAACATCCTTTGGGCTGACCGTGTCACTCCCAAAGCATCCATAAGGATCTCTCCTTAATTTCTTGTCTATGGGAAAGAGGCTATCCTTCCTTTGAATATCTACCTCCCTTCCCTTCAGCTTACACATCAGTCACACGGGAGAGAGTGACCTGTCATCCAAAGGTGCATTAACACCTTGTTAAATATAGAAGAAAACCTTGCTAAAGATAAAACCAAGTTTGAGGCTCACCAATAGACTATTAAATGTTGGTTTGATAGAAATTCTGCTGGTGAGAAATACTTTCATGTTGGCAATTTTTTCCTCAAATGGGACAAGCCACACAAATACAAAGGAAAACATTCAAAGTTTCAACAATCATGGCTAGGTCCCTTTGTAGTCAAAGAAAATATTGGGCCAGGTACTTACTGATTGAAAAATATGGAAGGGAATATAGACCTCCTCCCTGTCAATGGCCAAATTCTAAAACATTACATTAGCTAGAATCTAAGGTAGCTTTCCCTTGCACATAAATAAAGAATTTTCTTTTTCATCTTTGATTTTCTGCTCAATTTTACTTTACGTTTTGCGCATTTCTTGATTTGTTTTATACTTTGCAATTTTGTTTGTTTGTGATTCCAATTGATTTTCCTTTTCTCTCTTAAAATTTCGTAGCTTGGAATTCTTAAAAAACTTGATGTTTCAGATCTGAATAACTTTTGAAGTGTGACACTATGGTATCGAAAGCTTGTAAATCTGTATTTTGGATTTTAGAAATAACTTCATTTTTATGTATGAAGTATCGTTGTGCATTACTTCAATTCAGACCCAATATAGGAACATAATTCATTTACAAATGAACATTGTACTCCTAGAATGCAACAAGAAAGAGAGCCAATGGTCATGTCCAAGATAAATTTTTGTGTTTGTTTGAAACTAAATGGAAAATATTTTAGAAAGGAATTTGTAGTACTCAAAGAATGTTACTCAGGGATTTCTCTCATCTATAATCAAGTTGGAAAATATCACTTTGACATGTGTGATCCCTCATGCCTTTAAAGGAAAACTAGGATCCCCCATCCACCTTTCTCTAAACTAAGAGACTCATATTATAAAGGTAAATGTTAAGCCCTAATATTGGCTCATTACCCCTTAATTGGGGCATATTATATTAGTAATTTTATTTTATTTATGTTGGCTTTAGGCCATTAGTTGTAATTATACCTCCTA
>ML798747.1:241313-257621 GCA_009831015.1 Picea engelmannii | reverse complement strand
CCCCCTCGAAGAGGCTTATTATCTCTTTTTCAAGGCGTTGAGTACTTTTCCTGAGGTTTTTCTATGCTATATTGATGTTTGGTTCTTAACAGTAAAGGCTTGGTGAAATGCATCCTAGACCACGTGGGACATGCAAGTATCTCCACTGGGGCTATGGACGCTCGGTGGTAGTGGAGCAAGGCTTGTGACACCAGGGTGAATCCATCGAGGCTATGGATACTTGCTGGCAGTGGAGAAATACCAGATAAATGTGTAATCAACTTGTATTTTCAACATTCCTGATATATCATTTCCATGTTGTACGTCTCATGCCTTATGGTTAAAAGGGTTATATCGTAGTAATCAATCTAATATAGGCATAGTTCTGATCTCTCCCTTGCATCATACAAACTTGTCTTGTCAAATTATACATGTTTTGAATACTATGGGGCCTACTCTTTCTCTCTTGGGTCATGCATTGCAAATGTTTCAATTCTTATCAGTTTTGTTTTTAGATACCTATTTGCAGATATTCATGGCTTCACCTAGTGTGTCACCATTTTTTGTGCCATGCATCAACACCCTCCCTTTTTCTTGTAGTATTTGTTGGAAATCCATTCCTTTTCCAAGAAAATGGGATCTGTCCTTTTCTCCATGAGATCTTCTTGACTTGCTAAGAAGAGATACCTGATTTTTTGATCTTTGCTAAAATATTATCATCCCTTTCTAATCAAGTTGGTTTATTTTTTAAAGATCTTTTTGGCTCAATCTAGTTTGACACTTAGACAATTTCCAAAAATCATTTTTTCAGCATATTGGTAGAGTTCCCCTTAACCCCTCTGATACACATTGGAGGAGTTCCACTAAAGTCCTCCGACACATCGAATAATTTCTCTGAAATCCTGCCAATATGTGAAGTGAGAATCGCCCGAGTTAACAATAAGTACTCCATTACACATCAGAGGGGTTCTTCTAAAGTCTTCTGGTACACATCAGAGGAGTTTCCTCAAAGTCTTCTGACTCAATTGGAGGCCTTCACAACTTCTTCTCTCATGTCACTGAGATGGTTCCCAAAAACCTCATCGGCGCTACCATATATCTTCGCAACTTCCTCTCTAACGTAACCGGGGAAGTTTCTACTATCCCCTCCGATTCAACCGATGGAGTTGCAAATAAATACTTTAGTGCATTAACCCTTTATCGATGTGCTTTGGTAAATCCCCCCCCCCCCTAGTTTCATCAAATGTCACACCCACATTATAAAAGGGTGCTCCCCTCCTTCTTTTTGATCATTGTTTTCTTGTCGCCTAAAAGAAAAGGGGGAATGTCGATAAGCCGATCATTGAGATTTCTCACTCACTAGAGCATTGACTTTCCAACATTACACTCATCATGTCCACGTGTCACATCATTCCAGGTAAGCCCTAAAACCCCCAATTTGCATTTTTTATATGTATTCTTTTAAGGATAAGGGTTAGGGCTTGTGTATATTACCCTGAACCTTCGATCCTGCCAATTGACCTTCAATCCTGCCAACCGACCTTCAAGTGTGTCTTTTGCTAGTTATGTCTCCTACCCTAGATTTCCGTGGTACCCTAATTTAATTCATTCTTTGGCTCATGATTTAAAAAGAAAAAACCTTGACCACTACCAGAATTATCTTTCTCTCCGCTCACAATTCTTCAATCCCGAAGTATTCCTACTCTCGACCTTCTATCACTGTACTCTGTACTTATATGCACCTCAATCCCTTATATAATGAATCCTTCCTTTTGCTTGGACTGTTCTTCACCAAAGTCATTGTAAGTAAATGAAACGTCAATACTCTTGTATTCGTTCCCTAACCCTAGTTACGCGAGAGTGAACCCTAATCTCACACTTGCGATAGTCCCAAAATGAGGCTAAATCCAAGCATAATATCCCTATCAACAAGTATTTGATCAAAATATTGGAGCATTATACTTATCCTAGAGCGAAATTGAGACATGTTTCCTTGACTCGACCGAAACTCATCCAATACTTAGTCAATTTTTCAATGCGTCTTTTCATATCAGTAGGGTTGTTTTAAATGATTTCGATGTGAATTTGACATTATTGTTGTCATAGTCCCTAGTGCTTAATTGGTAAAGTTTGTTTGTTTGCTTCCGGTACTGTTTGGAAGAGTTTATATGAACTCCTACGATATTCATCGGGATAGTTGATAAGAATCCTACCAGTGTAACTGGAGAAATTTTCGCAAATTCCGTCGACTGAATCAATAAATTTCGCAAGATTGCTTCCGATATGACATTAGAAGAATTGATATGAAATTTTTTGTTATAGCTAGCGAGCTTACCACATACTTGTCCAACCTCAGCAGAGGACTTCCCAAGTTTTACTTCGATTCTAAACTTACCTCCCAACGAAGTTTCCACTAAATTATCTGATGTGAAGTTTCACTCATTGACGAACTTTTTAAGAACTTATTTGGTCTAAACTGATGAAGTTACCGCCAACTCCTACGGTGTACCAGTGGAACACTGCCCATCTTTGACACCGATTCACTTTATTTCTCATCAAATATTAACCCAACCCCCTGAAACCTTCATCATTTCTATGATTATCCTATCATCCTCAGATGATGATCTCCCGCCTAATATTGATACAAGTGATTCTTCAAGTATCTGACAAAGGTTTACATAGAAAAATTTCTTTCTAAGATTCGCTTATTGCTCAAGTGATTTAGTCTTATATTCTTACAATGACTGATGTTTCACGTGTGATTTTTTCTCATCTTCACTACTGGTTTTATTCTTTAATTATGACTTTGTGTTGCAGATTCAAATATGTCACAATGTAAGAAGACAAGAACAAAGGAACTTGCTATAGAGGCTTTCAGAAGTGGAGGCAGGAACAAGGAAGAACCTAATTCCTTAGGAGTAGTATATGACTACACAACAAGAATCCTATAGAAAGGAGGAGATTCAATCAAATGGGGTGAGGTCTTTCAAATGTTCAAAAGATAGAGATTCCCAGTGGACGCTGAAGACCAGGACAAACTCCAAATCTTCAAGAATATTTGGAGATCAGGGCTACATAGGGTGGCAACCCATGCTACAAAATTCCCTTGTGTAGATGTGATCACATGGATTCTCAAGCATGTGTACATGGACAACCGATACATACTTAACGCAATGGTGGGGGGGGGGGGGCATAACGTCTTTCCAAGTAGACAATCTAGAAAAATATTATCATTTGGAAAAGGGAACCTGAAATTTGGATGAGGAATTACTCGACAAGTTCCCGCACAAAGAAAAATACCCGTTCAAGGTTTGGTATAATCCATATATAAATTTCAAGAATAGTTTGTCTGGTGAGTATCCGAACATGATGTTAAGAATTCCCTACCAATATATAGTGGTGATGCTTTGAAAAATGTGTAGGGAGCAAGATGCTTCTACATTTACTCTTCCCTTAATGCCACTAATCCACTACTGTACATATGAAGGGTCAACATTCAACTGGGATGATATCCTATTAGCAAGCTTGGTCGAAACTATCATAGCTGTCAAAGAGATAGAATGTGGGAAATTCTCAAGTTTTCATATGGCGTGTTATCTATTGGATATCATGTGCATATGTCATTAATATCCCAAGATGGGTTGTCCTGGAAACCAATTGACCCATCTATACACATCAACTACAAGGCATTCTGGGAGCATAAGTACATGATAGAATACCACAAGATCTACAACCATTTCCTAACACCTCTATATGAGCTCATCTTCTATGCACCAACCTTGGGTATGAAAAATAAAGCATCGACAATATTCAAGAAGATCAGGGATTGGTATCTAATGGAACATGGAACCTACATAAGGATATATGGGGCTACCAAATCTCTCCATATTCTCCCGAGATTTGTATTAGACAGACTAGTACTACCAGAAATAATGTATCAAATTGTAATTCATGGAGTCACAACAACATTGTTGTTGAGTCCCTATTTTGACATAGATAATGCCCTATCTTACCCTGTATCTAAGCCCTTTTTTCCTATGTTATAAGCCTATACTGGACTATTCCCTCCCAAAACACATACCTAATAGCTGTGTTCATGTTCACAAGAGGTAATTGATGATTTAAAGCATGTTTGTTTAACTTTCTTAAATTAATTCGATTAAAGTGTTTTATTTTGTATAGTCCTAATGGTTTGATTTACGAGCAGTCTATCCGGCACTACCAGACACCATGCAATCTAGTACCAAATCCATTCTGATACCCAAGATAGTTTTGATCCAGTACCAAATCCATTCTAGTACCAAGTCGTGCGCTATTCCGGTACTACCTGCTCTGCATCCATTCCGGTACTAGACTCGCGATTGTGTGCAATCCGATACTAGAACCTCTATTTCCAGAATGCACCAGGTGGACTGGAATGATGGTGAATATTTCGAGAAGACAGTTGAATATAAGTACCCAAATCAATTTTCAAGTTGCAAGAGACTCCATCGCTCATGCACTTCATGTCATGAGGATGGAGTCGATTCCTAAAAATTCGATGTAAATCTTAATTGTAAAATTTCTCAAACTGTTTAATGCTTATCCATAGATATTGATAGTATCAACTTACCTTATATAAGGAATGTTGTATAGATGATAGTTAGTGATAATAGGGAATGTAACGAAGTATGCTGTCAGAACTAGACGATACCTATTGTTTTTATGTATGAAGTAAAAGACTGTTGATCCAATTTACCAGTTGAATTAATGCAGAAGATCTTTTATGTCAATTCTTGAATGTGAGTGAAAAGATTTAGTCTGTTACTTTCTTAAGAGGTTCCTTGTTGGTTCGGCAAGGGCCCACCACCCCAACTAAGATAAACCTCCTTGTATACGTTCTGTTTGTTTATGTGGATATTTTACAACAATGTGTGTGTGATTGATCTTTAATTTATTTTCGGAGTTCATCATTGAGTTAATCGTTTTTGGATTAGTGTGAATAAGTAGGTGTTAGATTGAATAAATATTTCATTCCTAGATGTTGAAGATGGCCATTTAATTATTTGAAGTGTGGAACTGATATCTTGAATTTATGATTGCAATAGATTTAGTATATCAAGGAACCATAAGACTTTATATCTCATCTTCATGCTCTGCAATAAAGTCTTTCAGTTATACTGAATACTCCTTGTGATGGTTTGATTGAATTACATGAAGTTGGAGTTGGTTTTGATTTCGAGAGTGATTGGAATTGATTGCTATTTGCTGTTTTGATTGCTATAGGAGACATGCTTATTAAAGTTCATCCCTTTGATTCATGAGTCTGAAGTGAACATACTTGTTTCTTTAGGACAACATCTCTTTGATTGGCTGTTTGTTTAAGTTTCATTATCAATTTTCTCTTCTAAGTTCAAAGGTATTTGAAGTATTTATAAATCTTAGAAACAAAGTTTTTATGTTATTAATTATTTCCTATATGCAACAGACTTAGATAGGTTACCTGTTCTCGACACATATAGTGTAACGACTCTTTTGATTATGAATCCCAGATTGACATTTAAATGAGTGTAAGATATACATTGAACATATTTATAAACCAACAATTGTATAGAGACGAGAAGGATATTTGGCCCCCACTGCCTTTACTGGTTGGCTCATATTCATTCACAAGCATTAAATAGGCCCAGTATGAAGTATATATACTACTATCATATTGCTTCGAAGAAGAAATATTTTGGAGGCATGATCCCAAAAGGGTGGTTAAGGAGTATTGCATTCAAATCAAACATACTTGGGAATATACTTTGGCCACTTTGGAAGAAGAAGAAGTTCATTGCGAAGCTCAAATTTATGATGAAGTCATTGCCAGAAAATAGGGAAAACCCATGGATAGGATATTTGATGAGGAAAAGGATCGTGAAGAAGGACAAAGGAAAGAAGAAGAGGAGGAAACATAAAGAACATCTGCTGCAACTACATCAACTCATTCCAAATCAGTCGAGGATGAGGAACCGACAACATAAAAGAAAATGAGGAAGAAGGAAAAGGTCCAAAAGAAAAATGAAGATGTTGTTGAGAAGAAGAGAAAAATCACAGAGGCTAAGGCTAAGGTAGAAGTCGACACAATAAAAATAGGATAAGTAGAACAAAAGGTTGTAGCTAAGAAAGCAGCAGAGGATGAAAGAGAAGCAAAATATGCAACTGAAAAGGAAGCTGTAGAGGCAACAACAAAAAAACAAAGAGCAACAGATGAAGATGCAACCAAGGAAGCTGAGGAAGAGAAACTGAAAAGAGATGAAGAAGCTATGAATAATGATGCATCGCCAATGGAAACTGACCTCCTAGAGTCATCAACATAATTCCCCAACAGTCAGCCTCAATTTGGTGGGATGAATTTGGTGCTTCACACCCCATACAAACCAAACAAAGTGGAAAATTTAAAGAAGTTCATATATGATAAAGCCACTGGTAGGGTAGTACAACAATAAATGAGGAAAGTATTGAACATGGGAATTCATCCAATATCGATCCTTGTAGAGACTCTAGTAAAAGAAAATGTTATCTAGGACCCACTTTCCATAGCATCGTCTAGCACTTCCTTCACCCTCCATCCACCTTCCATCCTTGCATCCACCTTCCATCCTTGCTTTCACCCTCCATCCACCTTCCATACTTGCAGTTGCAGCTCCAAACTTGTGCCAAACTTGAATGAGAGTGTGTGTAAAGTATCTGTACAAATGAGCTGGATCATCTCTCATTTACAGTGGTTCTTGTCACTTTTCTGGGCCGACTTGTTCTTTTAGAATCTAATACTTTAATATTAATTCTTTTACTGAGCCAACTTGTCTTCTAGGGTTTTTACACATCTGTTTAGGGTTTCTGTTGCTTCCGAAATATTCTATTCTAGCCAAAGGTTACACATGGAGGTTAATACCTCCCACAATTGCCATAATATCAACAAAATAAAGAATAGGAAGAGCAAAAAAATGCTTCTGAAGTCGAATCCAAAAGGAAAGATGATGCAGAAGTAGAGAAGGAAAGACATAAAAAGTTGAATGAGACCCAAAATAGTCCAACTAATTTGAATGTGGGAATAGTTAACATTCCCCCTAAGGAATTTACCCCTCTTATGGCCATACCAGGTAATCTATCTTTCTCCTTACATGTGCTAAAGTTAGATGATGTTGTAGTGGAAGTAGGGTAAAACTGCTATAGTGAAAAAACCAAGGGAATTGAGAAGAGGGAAAGAAATAGGAAAAGAGGGGATCCAACTACCATCCAACCATCAACCAAAACAATTATTGAATGGAAGGCAAGACCTAATCCCAAAGAAAATTTCATGTCTATGTATGACTTGGCTACTGCCTTGGACACAACGCAAGCTTGAATTTCTGATTTGGATAACTTTTTGAACACACAAAGGGATGATATAACTATTGAATTTGAGAAGGAAGTAAAAATTGCAGAGAATCTCCACAAAGAGGAGATAAAAAAGGATCTACAAGCACGATAGAATAAAATGGAGACAAAATTCAAGAAGAGAGGCCACACAAATGAAAAATTTCATAGGGAAGAACTAGATTCCCTTAAGCAACAACACTCTAGGGAAATGGAACAAATGAAAAACAAGTATACACGAAAATTAACTAGTATACAAGCAGAGCAAGTAGAAACCAACAAGTTTATTGAACAACGAGAACCCAAAATTCTATTTCTAGAGCAAGATAAAAAGAGGCTTGAGATAACTATTGAATAAAACAAAGTAGGAACCCTCTCCCTAGAAGTTTCGAGGGAAAAATCCACAAATATTAATGAGGAACTAAAATCAGAGCAAAAGAAGTGTTTCAGTGTCCTGAATGACATCCAAAGGAATATAGATGAATAGATAATGTTTGAGGATAAGATTAATGAAATCAAGGATATATATAAAAATGATAATGATTCCTTTGATAGAATTATAGATTGGCAGGGTGCATAGAATAATCCACTAGATGCCTTCCCACTCTACACCACTAGATAGAGGCTAGATGATCAAGTCTTTTTCAATACCGAGAATCCTCTGCTAGAAGATGTACAAAACATTCAGAAAGTGGTGACAAAGGCATATGAGAGGTTGTGGAATGCCTTTGATGAGCTTCTGGAAGAATTTAGAATGAAAATCATGCCTGGCATTGATGAGGTATCCCCAACTGAATTAAGAGTAGCAGAAGTAGAGAAGAAAAGGGAAACCAGTTAGAAAGATGTTGAGAAACTCCCAAAAGTTAATAAATAAGTTCTAAGTGAATACATGATGAATCCCATTAAGTTGATCACACTAGTTCAAAATTTCATCAAGAATAAAGAGCAATAATTAAAGCTCGAAGTCACAACCAAAATTTGCAATGGAGAATTGGACTTGGAGAAAATGCAGTTGGGAAAGTTGGAGAAGATAATGGAAGACTATGCACTCTAGAAATATTATCGAGATCTAATGGAAACACAAAGGGTCTCATGATTATTTTTTTAAATGATCTTCTATTTTATCCATTCCTTACTTGTTATGACCTGAATATAGAATATGAAGAGACAAGTCCGATCTATCCTCTTATGATAGGCAGTTTCAAAATGTAAACAATCCCTCTTGATTTTTAAAAGAGGAGACTATTAATGAGAAAGGGATTTTGATCTATGATGTAGCAGACCAATACTCTTATTGTGTGATTAATAGAGCAAGATACAATTTTGGAGGTTTATGATTATGATGTGTGTATTCCATATTTTTTTGGTGCACATGTCTATTATGTAAATATTATTGGACCTAGTTGTATGAACTTTTTCTTCACTCTGTTCTTAAAGTTCATGTCGTCATAAATTTCCTTATGAGCATAGAAAAAATGTTAGTGGTACACTTTGCAATTTTTTTTATTGTGTCATCTTTCATTTTCATATTAACTTGTAACTTGCATAAATGAATTATTTCTTATGTCAGTAACAACATCTCTTTGACTGTGATCATACTTTTAGACTACTCCTGATTGGGATAGGTTAGAATAATATAGAGCTTCATTTAGAATAGCCTTAAGAAGTTTTAGTTAGATTTAATTTTAGATTTTAATTCATTTGAGAACATTCTGTTCTCAAATTCATATTATAAAATAGTTTAGAGTGGAAACAAGGCCAACATACTGGTCATAAATTCTATTCCCAATGAGAGTGGGTCTAATTGGGACCTTCCATCGACCATTCTCCTTTACCTACTTGACAAGCCATCTGGACCCATCAACACCAACTTGAAATTCTATTTCACTAACAATTTTTTATCAAACTAACGTTTAATAGTATGTTGGTGAGTTTCAAATTTTGTTTTAGCTTTGGCATGGTTCTATTCTAGTTTTGACAAGGTGTTAATGCATTTTTGGATGACATGGAACTTTCTCCTATGTGACTGTTGGGTGAGTTGAATGGAAGGTAGGTATATATTCAAAGGGAGAATAACTACCTTCTCATAAACAAGAAAATAAGGAGAGGTCCTTATTGGAACAAATATTTTGGGACTAGTCTTGGGAGTTGCATAGGACGCGCAAAAGAATGAAAGGAAGTCGGCACACTTTTAGGATCAATGCATCGAAAGGAGGAAAATAGTTGTAAGACATTAGGCATTTTGGTCCATTGATAATGGGCTAAGCCCTAATGTAAATGTATAAATATGTAATGGTTTTTGGGTAGAAAGAAAGTTTTGTGTGATAGATGTGAGTGAGTAAGAAGAGTTAAGTGTGCACTGTATGCATGAATGGCAAGGGAATTTTGGGGTATAACTAATATATCATGTTTGAGAATAGTGCACATATTTTGTAAGGGATGACTATGAATAATAATATAATAAACTGACCATTGTGGATGTATCCTATCTTGGGTGAACCACGCTAAATCATGGTGCATCTGTGTTATGATGTGTTGTGATGTGTTTACTATTCTATTTATTGCACACACTTAATGAATGTTTGGTTAATATTAATATGTTATTTGATCTGATGTTTGTACACACATAAGATATAATGAACATATGTTAGGTGTAATGGTTATGATGAATGCCTCCCATCCCTTCATGACTGTAGAAACCTGGTTCTTGTAGTCCCCATAGATACCTTGGGTGAGACTTCAACTTCTTGAGGGTGATTCCAAAAGGGCTGGTATCTTAAGGTTTTGTTGGTGAATTGATTTTGAACCCTGGGTCTTCCCACTGTGTGAAGGACTAGAACTGATGTATGCACTACAAAATTTTAGACATTATCTGCTAGGCTAACATTTTAAGATGTACAGAGATCATTTTGCACTAAGATACTTAGTCAATAAGCCAGTGTTGGGGGGGAAGATATGAAGATGGATATTACTATTTCAGGAGTATGAATTTGAAGTGATTATGAAATTATGGAAATTGAACTCATGACCTAATCATTTTTCATGCATACTAATAGGGGACGATGTAGAAAATTTGGATAACAGTCTACCAGACACACACTTGTTTGCAATATACATGGTCAATGGTTACATTGCAAATACTTTCCAGTTCTTCAGCATAGGAGTAGCCCCACCCAAATTTACAACTTCACAGAAGAAATAATTGGTATTAAAGGAAAAAAATCATTAGCTTATAACCAAGAATTTGTATAAGTTAGGCGCATATGATATTCTTCAACTATGTGTATTGGAGCATGAAAGACCTATGATATTATCAAAGGCACATGAAGGAGTTATGAGAGGCCACTATGCAGGGAAAGAGACAAATCATAAGATTTTGTATGAAGGGGTTTGGTGGCCCACCCTTTATAAGGACGCTAAGGAATTCTGTCATACCTGTGATGTCCATCATAGAGTTGAAAATCCATCTAGAAGAGAGGAGATTCCTTTAGTACCACAAGTTACGTTCAAATATTTCGATAAATGGGAGGTTGATTTTGTTGGACCTATCAACCCACCATAAAAAAGGTCAATATCAAGATATATAATCACCACAACATATTATTTGATCCTTTGGAATGAAGCAGAACCTGTCAAAGATTGCAGCATGGAGACTGCTGCGTGGTTTCTCATTGAGAATGTTGTTACAAGGTTTGGATGTCTGAGAATCCTTATGAGTGATCAGGGGACTCATTTCTTGAATAGAACGATTGCTTATTTGACAAAATAATTTCTTATTCACAACTAGAAGAGAACATCTTATCATCCTCAGGAGAATGGAACAATGGAAGAATTTAACAAGATTCTAGAGCATGCCCTGACGAAGATATGTAATGTAAATCGAGATGAAGGGGACTTGAGGATTCCTACAGTATTATGGACATATAATACTATATGTAAGAATCTTATAGGACAAACACCATTCCAATTAGTATATGAATAGGAAGTAGTTATGCCCATGGAATTCATTGTGCCGAGTCTACGCATTGCCGTGCTAATAGAGCTCTCTAATTCTGGTGCAGTAGAGAAAATATTGATAGAGCTAGTAGAACAAGAGGAAGATCATTTTGTCATAGGATTTCATCAGCAGGTTTAGAAAGTGTGCGAAAAGGCATGGCATGGAAAACATATAAAACAAAAGAAGTGCCAGAGGGAGACTTAGTTTTTCTCTATGACAACAAACATTTGCAGCACCCTGGAAAGTTCTAAATGCACTGGTTGGGTCTGTATGTGATAATATTTGTGACATAGGCATGTGATGTTTAGTTGGAGAAATTGAATGGGGAAACAATGGAAGGGATCGTAAACAATAGTCGACTGAAACTATATAGGGACAACCATGATTTCACACACTAGCCTAACCATGCAATACCATAGTATTTGTATTATATTTTATTATAGAGAAAAATAAAAAGAAAAGAAAAAACAATAAAAGAGATCGAGGCAAGCCACAATGAACATTTGAAGAGATAACGGAATTGAAGTTCCGAATCAAGCAATGTTCAAAGAATCAAAGATGAATAAGAAAATGCCACGGAAAGGAAGGAGAATCAAAGAACTACGATAAAGGTTTTCAGAAATGATGGGAAAGGAATTAAAGAGAAAACATGATGGAAATATGACAAGAACACGTAGTCATAAATGAAAAGTAGTGACAAAGATCTTGACAGACTGAAAAATCTAGACCATGATCTGCCAAATAATCCGAATTTAATGCAGGATATGGAAGGAATTAAATGTGAGTACAATTGAATGGGACTGGAGGTTTGGGAACGAAGGGGAAGATAACAATTGGCAGTAAACTATAAAAGTAGAGAAAGGGTGGCGAGAAAAGGATATTGTTGCATGTACATTAGAGAGAATATAGAACCAGAGGAGAGCCAACACTAAAGAGAGAGAGAGTCGAGTGTATTGAAGACATAGCCAAACTACATAGATCTATGACGCCACCAAAGGTAACATAATCTATTCTAGGGACAAAGAAGTTGCCCACTAATAAAGAAACAACTCTAGTACAAGAAAAAACCCCCGATACATTCGATCTAGTCAACTTCCATAGAGTGTATGTGGCACCAAGAAAGTCGACAACAAAACAAGTCAGACTATAAAAAGAGGTGAAGTATGACATAGTTACACCAGTGAATCCACCTGTGGTCACTGTTGAGGGAGATATGTTCGGTGCAATAGGGAACTTGAGGTATTCAGATAATGACCTGACATATTTAAAGAAGTATCCAGAGTTAGTGCCACAAAATTATTTGCGTGCAGGAATGAACCCTGAATCACTTGTAATCACAGTTGAGCCGAAGGAATGGGCGCGATAGGACTGCAAAGAACATGAATACTAAATCTATTGGAGATACCCCATTTTCGCATGAGCACAAAGATAAACAACTTCATCAAATTACTATGGAGTTGCGTCCATGGAGGGTTTTTATGGTTTCATAGAGCAATGTCGATCAACACACACTTGATTGCGCGGATTACATGATTTCCATCAGTAGGGTAAGACCCTCTACCATTGTTTACAAACAAGATGTAGGAAAAAGCATTAGCATAAATAATGAAGGAAAAATATGGCACACACAAAGGAGTGTGTGGACTAGATGTCGCAAGTATCAATGATGCTACCATAATATTTGCGACACAGGTGCTGGCTTGTAAGCTATTGAGAAAATGTCGCAAGTACCAGGTGCCAATGGGATTCATAGTAGCAACGGATAAATGCACAACATGAGTGATGATGAATTGTTCAAAATTTCTCTTGAACCAATTTTTAATGGACTACAAGGAGGTACATGAGAAATGCACATAGTTCCATTATGTGTGGTTATTAATTTTGATAGCTTGACTAATTGGAGGGAGTCAAAAGAGATGTAGTTCCTAGAAGGAATGTATAAACCATTATTGGAAGTAAGATATGTGTCATTGTGGAATACCACGCACAAGAGCAGACAATTGGAAAATAATATAACCTTCTACGTCTATAAGGAGACTATTTGGAAACACATTCAAGACACGTTGCGCATTCAACCGCAGATAGTTGAATCTTATAAGGAAATTGCAAAATTTAAGGTAGGTAAAAACCATTTGTATATTCATGCAAAGAAGGATCAACAATGGTTACTGATGCATTACAGGGTGACAGAGTAAGACATCAACCAAATTGCACATGACTGGGATGAAGAATGGAAAACCCCAGTGACATAACAATGCAACATGAGACACATTCAGAAAAAGATCAAGAAGAAGGAGAACATGAACAAGGATAGCAAGGAAATGAAAAAAGTTACCAACTTAATGAGAACTGTGACGTCGAAACGAGAACTCTGGCCCAAAAAACCCATATTTTTCAAAAAAAGCATGAAAATCAACCCCCAAATCAAAAAGTGGTGCTATCGGTAGCACCATTTTTCAAACAGGGTCAAAATTACAACATTTTTCAAACATAGCCTTCAAAACTCATACAGTAGCTCAGAAAAACCTTCAAATCGACACTTAAATAAAATATGATGTTATAATTTTTTTTTTTCAAAACGTTAAATTCATAGATATTTTGAAATCATATTTTTAGCAGTCGGTACCATTAAAACCAAAACCTCAAAATCAACCATCAAGTTGAGAATTACTGCTATGATAACACCCATTTGAAATTTGGGGTATTAAAATGACATTCTTTTAAAGTGGTAATCTAAATCATCATTACTGCAAACAAATGTTGATTAAGGTTGGTTGTCATTGATGTCAACCCTTGAAGAAAGCCCCGTAGCACAAAGGTTTGGGTAATGGACCCAATATTGTTTGATGTAAATATGACTCATTATTGTTTTGTCATGGTTGATAAGAAGTAAATATGGATGAACTCCAAAGTGGTCCCCTTATGGTGAAAGCCCTCATGGGAAGACGCTTTGTGGAGTAAGAGAACCCATGCTTAATTGTGGAATAATGAGATGAAAGAAAGTTAATTTGTTAGGGAAAATATCCTAGATGTATAGTGATTGTCATGTCATTACCGGTGGTATGTGGAATGTCACATAATTCCTCACAGTTAGAGAGTTATGGCCATGAGAAGTTGGAGACCCCAGGTTTGGGTAATGGGCCCAAGATTGTTTGATGGATAACGATATGATTTATGATATATTTTCATATAATACTATTCTATATGGATATTACATGTCATTCCATTTCTGGTGGTATGTAGAACGTCACATAACTCCTCACGGTTTGAGAGTTATGGCCTTATGAAGTTGGAGGACCCTGATATGTCATCTAGAAGCCCCAAAAGGTCAAAGTAGTCAAAGTGGTTTAAGAGATTTTAAAAGGTAAATAATAAAGTGAAGTCATGAGTGTATTATAATTCAAAGTGAATAAAAAATAAATTATTTCAATAATAAATTTAATGGAGAAATTAGAAGTGGACCCAACCCTAAAATAATGAAAGTGGGCCAAGTGACCTAGAAGATGTTTTTAAGGAAGCTACTTGGAGAGTATAAATAAGAGGCAAGGCTCTCTCATTTGAAACAAACTTGAAAATATTGAATATCTATGTGTCTAAGGTAACCAAGGATATATAAATTGGAATTCTGAGTGAAGGTGAAGAAAAGAAGGCCGAAATGCAAGGAAGGATAAATTCTTTTGATGGTGCTTTCTAAGGTATGTTATTTATAGGCCATCTCACCATTTTCGCTATAAATTTTTTTCTATAATGATTCAGACCGTGAAATTGCTATGAAAGTGAGAAAAAATATCCAAGTATATCTTGTGGGTCGTTGTATTTTGGGAGTTACACTCCATGGAAAATAGGGTTTGTGGCCAGTCCTGAAACTAGTCAAAATTAGGTGTTTCGGGTAAAAAAGTCATAACTTATTCATAACAGATCCAAATTCAGTGCAAGAAAATGTGTTGGTTAGGGTAAAGTCTCTAGTATTCTGTGTAATAGTTTCAGATCAATTAATCAAATATTTTATGTGGGCATGCTCTACAAGGTCGCTTTCTAGAATAAGCCAGAATTCAACAAGGTATGCCATTTTTGCTATAAATCATTTTCTGAGAGGTTCCAAGTTGTGACACTTGGAGAAATTTCATAAAACACATTGAATAACATTGTGTATCAGTTTCATATATTTATACATTATAGGTTCAAAGTTATGATTACTTGAAGTTAGGGTTGTTGATTAATCCAAAACTAGGTATGTGAGACTAAAGAAAAGATTGATGAAAATGCTAGTCTCTTGTTTTTAAAGTAAAGGAAGGTTTGCAGGAATGTGATCATATACACTAGGTCTATTATAGAGATACAAATCAGATTTGGATGATGAAATTGATGAGGGATTTTGGTTGAGGTACATGTTGAGTACATGGTTGAGACAAATAGTTGATGATGTTGGTACATATTGATGAGTCATAGTTGATGAGTAGTTGAAACATGATTGGTACATGGTTGGATGCACTTGTTTATGGTACATGTTGATTACAGGTTGGTGCATGGTTGATGCACTTGTTTATGGTACATGTTGATTATTGGTTGAGGTACAGGTTGATGCATGGTTCAGATTTATTGGTACAAGTTTACAGCGGTATATGTCACAGTGATAGTGTGAAAGTGGTTTTATCATTCTACTTCTACTTCAGGGTGGCAGGACAGGGAAAGGACAGGTGGTTGTAGCAACCTTCCAGTTGTAGTCGGAGAACATTGGGGGTTGTAGCCTCCTTCTGGTTGTAGCCAGAGAATTTGGGAGTTGGAGCTTCCCTCAGGTTTTAGCCTGATAAACTAGGGGGTTGGAGCCTCCTTCCAGTTGCAGCTGGAAAACAAAGGAAGTTGGTGCTTCCAATGAATGTAATTCTTCAAGACATATAAGAAAAAACATTCTGTGGTTTTCTCCTGATTTGGGTTTCCACGTAAAACACTGG
>ML798747.1:217590-232663 GCA_009831015.1 Picea engelmannii | reverse complement strand
ATATATATATATATATATATATATATATATATATATATATATATATATATATTATTTTTTTGTTAACTTTTCTAAAGTTTTTGGACCATAATTTTTTTTTACCTTTTTTTAAAAACAATTTCTTATTTAAGCTTAGTTTTATATATTTTCAATTTTTTTGTTTTTGTTTTCCTCTTTAATTTCTTAAGAATTTTTTTGATTTTGTTATTATATAAATTTGCTTTTTGATTTTTTTTTCTTAGTTTTAATTTATCAAAAAAAATTTCAATTATATTTTTTTGCTAAATATTTAAAAATAGTGTTACTTAACTATAATTATTTTCTATCTATTAAAGTAAAGGTAAAAAATGTGTTAAAAATGATATTTTCCACTATATTTAAAAAAGTATCGAACCATAAATTAATTAAGGAGACGAAAGATCGTATTTTCAAAAATGTAAATGGTAAAAAATATTTTAAGATTGAAAGAAGCATGGAAAAATTACTACATTGTTGATTAAAAAAAATTGAAAATAGATGAAAAAACAAGCATTTAAAAAAAAAGAAGTGGAAATATTATGTATCAGAAAATTTAAAATATCAAAAAACCACCTAAAAATGGAGGGTGGGTGCCATCGATAGCACCATTTTTAAAAATGGGTTAAAAAACTTGAGCCCCCAACAAACGAGAACTTTGTAGAGTTCTTGTTAAGTTGGTAACTATGTTAATGGCGAAGGTGATGTTCAGGAAATCCCTCCGCTCGTTGGAGAAAAGAGGAAGGAACATCCAAAGGAACAAACAACACACAAACATAAGAAGAGGAAAGCCTTCAAGGAAGTAGTTATCCAAGAATTAACAGAGGATGACTTAGACAAAATCAAAGATCAAGTGAAGGAAGTAACGAAAGAAGCATTTCTACGAGCCATGCCATACGACTGTGCAAGCACAAATAGTGGCACTACACAACTTTTGGAGGCAACCAGGATACCACCAATCAGAATGGGAGAAAAATAACATACTGAGAGTACAACCAAGACCATAGAGCCACCATTGATGACATGACAACCATCAACAACATCAATAGAGTGTAGAGTAATGAAGATATCATCAGGGGCATTAGAGTTATCCTTAATAGAGATGCATGAGTGTGCACAAGAACTAAGTCATAGTGACTAAGTGTTGTCACAACTGCCTATGAACGTGTTACACAACTTGCAATCAAGTGTGACATAAGAAATTTAGTTGCACACGAAGTCGACTACGATGGAGTTGGCTAAACTGAAGGAGGATAATGGAGCACTACAAGCCAAATATAGTAGACTAGTGCAAGCATGGGACGAGGATAAATAAAGAGTAGGAAGGTTGAAAAAATATAGTGCAGGAAGTATACAACAAATTCCTAGAGATACCAATGGAAGTATATACTCCATTGGAAGAGAAAGTGACAAAGATAAGTGAAACTATTCAGGGCTTCCACACAAATATTGTTGACTTGGAAGTGCACGCAACACCAAGTACTCCACCCGAAGAAAGACAATAAAGGGAGAAGAAAACTACGACGACAATGGAAAGAATTAAGAGTTTTGATGAAGAATGTGCGAATCTATATGAAGAAGTCACACAAGTATGGACTTAGTTGCTAGAGAATTCATAGATATAAGCATTGGAACAAAGGCTATAGACTGCGCAAGAGAAGGTGCAAAAGATCAAAGATACAATGAACACTCTGCAACCAAAAGAGAGGATGATTGTAATTATTGAGAACATGTATTTGAATCAAGAGATAAATCAAATTAGAATGGAGCAACAAAATATAATGCATAAGCTGGAGGCGCTGCAAGAGGAATCCTTCATAGTGACAGAAGAACTTGCAACGACTTAGGGCATAGTGAATCAAGCAACATAGGAAAATGTAGAGAAGTTGAAGAACCCTATTAATGTGCAGACGACAGACAAAATTTTGGCACAAGGAGTGAAAGAAAATGAAAATATCACAACAACAAAGGAGACTTTTGAGAAGCTCGTTGCAACACAAAAGGGAGCATAGAAACATAACTAAGTGGCTTGGGATGATCCACAGGTGAGTGTTTGGGGCTTGTTGGGACATGCATTTTGGGACCGTCTTGGGATATGCACAATGCATGTAAAATAAGGGAAGGAAATTGGTGCACTTTCAGGATCAACGTGCACGAAAGGAGGAAAACAACTGTAAGCCATTAGGCATTTTGGTCTATTGATAATGGGCTAATCCATAATGTAAATGTATAAATATGTAAGGGTTTTTGGGTAGAAAGGAAGTTGTGTGTGACAGATGTGAGCGAGTAAGAAGAGCTAAGTGTGCATTGTATGCACAGACGACAAGGAAATTTTTGGGCATAACTAAGATATCATGTATGAGTGCAGTGCACATATTTTGTAAGGGATGGTTCTGAATAATAATATAAGAAGCTGACTATTGTGGACGTAGCCCATCTTGGGTGAACCACATTATATTCTAGTGTATTTGTATTATGTGTTGTGATGTGTTTAAAATATTTTGTTTATTGTGAGAACTTAATGAATGTTTGGTTAATATGAATATATTATTTACTCTGATGTTTCTGTGCACATAATATATAATGAACATATGTTAGGTGTAATGGTTATAATGAATGCCTCCCATCCCTTCATGACTACATAAACATGGTTCTTGCAGTCCCCATAGATACCTCGGGTGAGACTTCACCTGCTTGTAGGTGATGTCGAAAGGGATGGGATATTAAGGTTTTGTTGGTGAATTAATGTTGAACCCCAGGTCTTCCCACTATGCATCAACAATCCCCGTGGATGATTTAGGAGTAACAAGGTCATCCCAAAGGGCATTGGGTATTGCATTGTGAAAATTCCTCTGTTGTTCAACTACAATTTGCTTACGAATACAGATCATGATTTTGTTAGTGGATTTAAACAAGCCATTTCCCTGGGGGTAATAATTGGCTGTATATTTCAAAATGACCCCTTTCTCTAGATAAACTCATTTAATTTCAGTGATGAAAAATATGTAGCATTATCAAATACATGAGTGGTGGGTACTCCAAATCTGGTCATAATGTTTTGTTCCAGAAAATTGATTACCACTTCATCATTTACCTTGGTTAATGGTACAAATCCCATCCAATGAGTGAAATAATTGACGCAGACCTATCGGCCCTCGGGCCAATATCCGCTCACAGGATCGTTCTATATGCCCTTTCGAGCCGAATCGGATCTTTCGGATTCCCTGTTGGAATCTCCTTTCAATTTGATCCACATGTCCTTTTCGCAATCTCACGATCTCGCGAGTTCGTGAGTCGTGACTCCCGACTCTTCATCTCCAATCTCACAATAACCGAGATCGCGAAATGGGTATAGCCCTTTCTTCGTCAATACCCTCCTTGCATGACCGCCGGCTAGGCTAAGCACTAGCGTCTTTCGCCTCTCGTGCCTTCGTGAGTTCAAAGGTTCAATCTTTGGCACCTTCTTTCCCGAACCCCCGAGAGGCAAGATTTGACTTTTCTCCTCTCGTTCTCGCTGCTCGCGACTTCGCGAGTCGATGGCTCGAACTTTCGTTCCCTTTTCTCTCGAGTCCCCGAGAGGCGAGAGGTCAACGAGGTGTTGACTCCTCTGAATGTCTGACGTGTGTCCGCCGGTTCACTTCCAGGGCCCACCGTATGGTTCCGCCATGTGTCTCTTAGGTGCAACCTCGACACTTCGCGGCTTCGCTTCTCGCAACTTCGAGCACCCAAATTTTTGGCTCTCACTCGATGAACCTGCGAGTTCGCGAGATCCTCTGATCTCTGCCACCTGTCCTCCTCCAATGGATGGCTTAGATTACTTCGCGACTTCGCTTCTCGCGACTTGGAGCACTCAATCCTTGGGCTCTCACCCTGCGAACCTCCGAGTTCACAAGATCTCTATATATCTACCACCTGTCCTCCTCCTAACATATGGTTGTGATTCTCTCGTGGCTTCGCTACTCTTGAAGTTGAAAAAATTATCTTTCGGACCTCTGATATCTCAGTGCATGATACAGGTGATATCATGACACGTGTCTCCCCCCCTCTAGCAAACAACTTAGATTCCTTCGCTATTTCAGAACTCCTCCTTTCGCGATTTCTGAGGTCGAGCACTCAGAATCTCGTCCTCTGGATCCCCAAACTCTCGAACACCGATATCCTGATACAAACTCCTTCGGGACTTTCGCTCAACTTACGAGGATTAAACCTCGAGCTCCTTTCAACAGATCCAACGGCTGTCGGCTATTTAGACCAATATGTGACGACTCAGACCTGTCTTTCCATTTGCGCCTTTTTTTTTTATGCTGCCTGGACACGAATCCACGGTCCAGATTCTCTCGGCTGATCCGACGGTAGTTGTTGTTCCTCCTGAGCTTTGGCGCTTTTCTTCCAACACTTGGAAGAATTTCAAGTTCTCGAAGGCCTCGACCTTTGCTCCTTTTCCTCTGCGAGCTCTGCGACTGGAGTCCTCGCCTGCGCGTATAAAAACACTGTCCCTCCTGAGCTTGGGAACTTTGAACTCTTTCAGAGAGTTCTTTGACCTCTGCACTCCTTGCAGCTGTGGCTCCGTGCACCGAAAACACTATTCCTCCTCAGCTTTACTCTCGAATCCTCAAAGGATTCTTCGGCTTCTGCGCTTCTTGTAGAACCTCATCACACACAAGGTGTTATCCGTCCTGAGCTTTCCTGTAGCTTCGACCTCCAAGGAAACTTGTCCTTTTTCCTTTCTCCCTCAGATGGAGAATTCAGATGCCCTCCTGGCTATCCTTCACTCAAGAAACCTCTTGCTGAGTGCTCAGGGTGTTCAACAACCCTACGAAGATCCTTCAGTGGATTCTTCCTTCAACTACAAAACTCAAAAGAGTTCTCTTCCTGTGCCTGTCTGCACATCTACTCAATGCCCACCTGGCAGAGTATCTTCTTACAGAACATCCAACAGTCATGTTCTCTCCTGTGCACCCTATGCACCTGCTCAATTCCCTCCTGGCAGAGCTCTCAGAATCCTTAGTGATTCTGACTTCAGTTGAACTCACAACATAGTTATTCCTTTGTGCACTCCTTGCACCTGCTCGATGCCTACTTGGCAGAGCTTTCCAGAACTCCTCAGGGATTCTATCGGCAACTGTGTTCCTTCTACACAGCCTTGCCTCCTAAGGTATTCAACAACCTCACAGGTCTTCCTCTGAATTGATGATTCCAGTTTCTATGCCCACCTGGAACGTCTTTGTCTGACTCCACAGAGTTGACAAGTGCACCTATGCACTGGTATTCAGAGACCACATTACTCTATCATGCCCTCCTGGCATGAAACCACAAAGAACCTCTCAAGCCTGAAATCAAACAACTCTCTGCAAATGTCTAGCATACATCCACAACATAAAGAACACACAAAGACATTCACATAACACAGACAATATGCAAGAAAAACTTCTCTGGTTTATATTAATCAAAATGTCTCTTTACAAAGGTGTTCTGAGCACAGACTGTAACAAGGTCTCGGCTCCTTTTCTTCTGCTCTCTCCTCGCAGACTCTCTACTATGAGATACAATTATCATTTTAGATATTTTACATGAGGGGGCTCTTTTAGCTTTTCCCTCCAATCTACCTACTCTATTCAATGGCATTGAATGGGCTGTCTAGTCCACAAATCGGATCTAGATCTCAGCCTTACAAACATTAAAGGCCTATCTATCTACAGCCTGTGTGCATAGCACGACCCCACGACTCAATAGCCTAAACATTAAATTACATTCAAATTCAAAAATGGAAGACGATGGATGCACCTCTCTTTAGCTTTGAATGCACGCGCTGACGTGGCTGGCTGGCTAGCTGGCTGACATGGAGAGATGCCCCTGCATAAATAATCAGTGGTGGTTAGAATATACCCATAGTTCTTAGATGAGTGAGGATTGATCTCACTGATTATGTCATGCCCCCACTGTTCGAAAGGCTCTTTGACAACAATATGTTGAAGTGGAACAACTACCTTTCTCTCTCCACTAGTTGAATTCTAGTAGATGTCCCAGCTCCGAGAGTAAGCATGGGAATCCTTGAATAATGTTGGCCAATAATACCTATCTATTAAAATATTTTGGGATGCAGTATCTCTAGAAAAATGACCTCCAACTGGTCCATCATGTAGGTATTTGAGAACTCTATCGACATCTTTCTTTTTGAGACATCGGAGGAGAACTCCATCATAATTCTTTCTAAACAAGATACCATGAACCAATTGATATTTCAAAGACTTTAGTATTAATGATATTCGTTTTTTGACATTTTGATTGGGTAGTTTCATGCTAAATGTACTACTTGAGATCATTATACCATGAATTCTCAATCACAAGAATATAAGGAGATTATTGTGCATAGAGTGTTGGCTCTTCTTTCCATCCTTCTTCTTTTTGATCCTTAGAAACTATGGTCCCAGTTGACAACTTACACATGCATTGAACTTTAACTATAGTTGCTGGTTTGAACTCGAGGTCATATTCCTGTAAAGCGGTCATCCAGTTACCCAATCTTTCACCCAAACCCTCTGCACAAAGAGAGATCTAACCTCTAGGTGAGGGAAAATCACCTCGTTGTTATTTTTTAGTATATAAGGTTAGAACTATTTAATATCTTTATGGACAGTAAAAACTTTCTTTTCCACCAACAAATAATTCAATTTAGTTCCTTGAAGTCCAATGCTCATAAAATCTATGAGGCATTCATTCCCTTGCTGATCCTTTTGAGTGAGCACTGTTGCAAGAGAACGATCTGAAGAGAAAGTGTACAACAAAAAATCCTTAGTGAAATTTGGAATTTAAGAGAAGGTGCAGTCACTATGGTGGTCTTGATATTCTCAAATGACTCATTTTCAACATATATACATTTGAATTGAATGCCCTTTTTTATCATTTGCTAAAGGGGTTTACTTGTTTTAGCAAAATAAGGAACAAATCTTCTCACAAAATTAATTTTCCTGAAAAAAGATTGCATAAAATTTTTACTGTGTGGGGGTGGCATCTACATGATGGATTTGGTGTGTTTCGGGTCAACATAAATACCATACTTAGAAATAATATGCTCTAATAGTTTACCTTCTAAAACAAAAAAAGATGTTATTCTTGGGGTTTAGAGAAATACCATATTTTCTGCACCTTTTGAAAATTTGTTTCATATGTTTTGGATGATAAACTCTTTGGTTGGAATAAACTGTAACATATTCAAGGTAAATCACCACATTATGACCGATTATAAATTTAAGTGCTATATCGATTTCCCTTTGAAAAGTAACACCGATGTTGATTAGGTCAAAGGGAATTATATGAAATGAAAACGTTCCCCACTTTGTCCTGAAAGTGGTCTTTAACCAGTCTGGTTCTACTACGAGAACCTGATTATAACCAACAAACCCATACAAAAGAGAGAACATTTGAGAGATTGAGACAAGTTATAATTTTTTTTTTCCATCGGCATAACATAGTAATTATCCTTGTTAGAGGCTCGTATTAAATTCCTGAAATCAACACATAGTCTAATCTCCCCCAATTTTTTCCTAACAGGTACCAGATTGGACACCCAAGTAGAATGGTGGACTTTAAAGATAATTCGGGCATCCAACAACTTCTTTAATTCCTTTTTAATTAGCGGTTCAAGAGTTGGATGTATATTTCTTAGTTTATGATGAAGCAATTTGACACCCTCCTTGACACGAATAATGTGCTGAATAATACAGGTGTCATACATATTCAAGTCTTCATAATTAAGTCTAAGTGAATACATCTTGATACTTCTTAAAAATATGTGTGAAGGTGTGTTTCTCTGAATCCGAATAACAAGTTCCTAAATTGATGAACTTGGGATGTTCAGGAGTGCCTATATTTACCGGAGTGCATCATGGTGGAACTGTTTGTATTTGGATTCATAGGTGTTCTGAACTTAGTTTGCAGATCAAACAACTTTTCAAGAAATAACACACTCCTTGGGATGCAATTAGCTTTTATCTTACTTTCTTAATACTGATAGTCCCAAATATTCTGTTCGTGTACTTCATCATATATCACAAAATCTTGGAATATGTCAGTTCTAGTAAGGAAATCTAGAATCTAAGAATCATAATTGAATACTCTCCATTTTGTGACATTGTCCGATATGGAAGGCCTGGAAAGGATTTCAACAACAAAACTTTTATTTAGAGGCATGAATCTAGACATTGCGTTAGCTAATGTGTCAACAACAATGTTCTAGGAACGAGGTATAGCAGTAATAGTAAATGAATCAAAACAATTGATCAAGTTCTATACCTCATGATGATAACTTTTCAAATGGGGAGAGAATAATTGAATAGTGTTTCTTACCTGTCTGACAATTATCTCCGAATTACCAAAAAATCGAAGGCATTTTACCTTAAGGTCAATGGACTTATTCAGGCCTTGTACCAAGGCTTCATATTTGACCATATTATTGGTGCATTCAAATTCTAAACGACGAGATATTTAGAGTCTTACACTTATCGGGATCGATGAGGATGCATCCTACCCTAGCTCCTTCTTGAGATCTGGAGCCATCGAAAACAAAGTCCGAATGTTAGTATCTAATATTGAGTTAGTAAAACGAAACTTGTCTACTTCTACTATATTACAATCATTAGCTTTAGTATGAGTGAAATGAAGGATTTCGGACTATATGTATATTTGGATTGAAGATGGCTATGCTTTATAGGAACCATGGCCATCCTCCAAAATTATTTTCCCAAAGAAGTATGAGAAAAAATGATGGGCTCATTCTTACCTTCAAGTTCCATTACCATATGTTTCATATGTGCTTCACTGTTCATACAGATCTGATTTGGCTTACCCTTATATGAAAGCCACAAGTGGGTTGAGTCTATGGAGAAATATCCATGTAGTTTTGTAGACTAGTCCCCGCTCAACAATAAACCATATCCTTCTAGAATGTCAAAAACAACAATATCAATGAACTGATGGACTCTAGGATAATAAGCTAGCCTAATCATAGCATCTTTGAGCTCATATCTTACCTTAACATCTGATCTATCTAATTGTATGATCCTAGTAGTACTCTTTTCTAGGGAAAAAAATATTCTTTGGAGAAAGAAGAAGGGAATGATATTAGAGGAAGCGCCAAAGTCCGCTAAATAATTATGCACATTGAGATTAAAAATTTCAAATGAAATTAGAAAAGGTGGGACCTGAGACCTAGAATGTGAGCCTATACTGACTGCATTTATGGAAGAATTAGTTTCAACTTTGATTTCTTCCTTTGCTTCATCAACTTTAGAAGTGTTGTCTGTCACAACAACAGTCTTCTTCTGAGGATCGTTGGAGTTAAATGTGTCAAGAATAAGATCACGTTGATGGGGAAGTGCACATATATCATACAAGGATATGTTATCTTTGGTCTTCTTAAGATCTAGAATAACATTGTATTCCAAAGCATGGGTTTCATATTTGCTTGGTGTTTTACTTGCTTGTGAGGTGTTGGGTTTGTTTCTAGTTGGTTAAGTGTTGGTTTTATTGCTGGCTGGTGAAAGGGTGTTTGGTTTTTGAGTGGGAGTGGAAGGAATTATTTTTCTAGGAGAAATGATGATTTTAGAGGGGAGGGGAATGTTGGGTATTGCCCCTTTTTTGTGTAAGTTGTAATATTCGGGAGAAACTTTTGTGACTTGTGTATCCCCCATGGAAACCTCTTCAATATATTCCTCATATAAATATATACACTAGTCCCATAGAAACATAGGTGATTCTTGAGTGGTATCCTTAGTGGTTTCTTCCTTTTCTTATTCCTTGGCTTGGTCATCGACAATTTCTTGCTGATCTAACAACTGGTTAATGACTAAGGTCATGGAGTTGATCCATTGAGGGAAAGTTTTCTTAGAATGGTTCTGCCAGTGATATGAACAAAATTTTTCCATTCCAAAATCATCCATATTTAATGTAATACTTAGGGTTTCTAGAGGCTTAGGCAGGTTCTCATTCTTCTTAAATAATGGAAGAACAGGTTTCGGCTTTGAAGACCCTTCACCAACACTTTTCTTGAGGTCAACTACTTCATTAGAAAGCTTCTCTACTATATTGAACACATTGTCTAGATCCTTAGGCTCTTTTTCATGAGGTTTGGTTAAGAATAAATGTTTCTTTCTAGCCGCTCTAGTTTCTTCAAATGTACGATGGATTCCTAAAGAAAACAACTCTTCTCAACCTATTTAGCTTCCTCGAAATTATGGGCTAATGTAGTTTTTCTAGCATGCATAACAAACATGCCTATAGAGGGAAGCACTGTCAAAGTATAGTATTCTACAACCAAGGGTTCTAAAGGAGCAATTTCAGTAGTGAATCTTTTGAGGATAGTAGTGAAATGTTGATTAAATTCCTTCACCTTCTCCTTCTTTTCCATCTTTAAGGCCACTAGTTCCTTGAATAAGGTTGCGAGAGTTTTCTCATCCCCAAACTTTCTGATGAAGGATTTTTAAAAATTATTCTAGCAGGTTATGGAGTCAACCAACCAATAGATTAACATACCATGTGGAAGCCTTGTTCTTGGAGGTGTAGGGAAAGAGTCTACAAACCGCATCTTCATAATGGATGTTAAGGAGTCGAGTGGCTAGAAAAAAATTCTTTATGTGGTCTTTCAGTGAGCAAGCTTTGTCCAGGTCGAACTTTGGTAGAAGTCTTTCCGGTCGTTTGGGTAGTTCATGCATAGGCATGGGAAAATTTAAAGCTCCTTGGGACATCCATGGTGGAATTGTATTATGATTTTCACCCATACTATCATCGAAATCAGATCTTGAATGTTCATTGTCAAAGTGGTGTTCCGAACCGAGAGGTGTATCTTGAATTTTCGATATGAGAATATATTGTATGTGAATGAATATCTTATTACAATGATGAGTGTTCTATATTTAAAGAACATATGGTGACCATGGTGACCATCCATGAAGAGATGCGTCCCTTGGGTAATAGAAATATTTATACTTTATATTATATTATATATATTTATACTTTATAATATAACTATATTATTACATTAATAATATTGCTTGATAATTAATCATCATATTATTAATTAGCAATCTAGTAGAATGTATTTCCGATGCTTCCCAAACATCAACACTCCCTCTCAACGAGGGATAAATTCTACATTATGCCAAGATTATCTCTGAAGAATACCTTTGAATATTACCCGTGGGTAGCTCTCAAATAGATTCAACATGTCACCATGACATCCATTACCTCTCAATGCATTTGTACCTTATCATGTGCACCCTTGTGACTTCAAAGGAAATGCATCCAAGGCCCATGGGTAGTTCTCAAATAACTACAAAATGTCCCCAAGACATCCTCTACCCTACAATGCATTAATACCTGATCATGTGCACCCTTGGTCTCAATTCCAACCCTTTTTCATGCTGGATGAGATCCACCTATTTCAGTGCCAACCCTTTTTCATGCTAGATGAGATCCACCTATCTCAGTTCCAACTCTTTTTCATGTTGGATGGGAACACTCAGTGCTAGCCCTTTTTCATGTTGGATGAGTTCCACCTGTCTCAGTGCCAACCCTTTTTCATGCTGGATGAGAACACTCAGTGCCAACCCTTTTTCATGCTGGATGAGTTCCACTTGTCTCAGTGCCAACCCTTTTTCATGTTGGATGAGAACACTCAGTTATAACCCTTTTTCATGTTGGATGAGTTCTACATGTCTCAGTGCTATCTATTTTTCATGCTGGATGAGAACACTCCCTCTGAAGAGGGACCACACCAATATTGTCCCTGAAGTACTCAAACTTCATCCTCAACAACAAATTGGTAAACATGTACGCAACTTGATCCTCTATAGTCACGAAATGGGAGCCTCACTGCTCCCTTCTGCACTATATCCCTGATATAGTAATATATGATATCGATATGCTTCGACCTGTCATAGACCATGAGGTTCTTTGACGACTTCATGCAACTCTGGTTTTCACACCAAATGAAGGTCGCTCCCAGTCCAAGACCAAATAACCCAGACAAAAGTTCTTGAATCCACACTACTACTGCACATGCTGCCAAATACTCATCTTTAGCCGTACTGAGCGCCACACATGAATTCTTCCTACATCCAATGGAGCCTCTTAATCCTTACTGTAGTACCCAACTCCCTCTGGAAATGACCATCCAAATCTCTCTCAAGCACTGAATATCAACTGAATATTCAACCTACTGAGTTCAACACTTGTCCTCTAGAATATTTCTTGTCATCCTCTTCTTGTAGGTCTTACCTATAAGTCAAATTCAGTCCAATAGTATGCAATTTTCAAAGCCACACTACTTCACGACTTGCTGCACATGATGCCACATACTCAGCTTCAACCACACTGAGCACCACACATGACTGCTTCCTACTACTTGATGAAACCATACTGGAGCCTAGACTGAAGCAATACGCTGAAGTACTCTTCCAATAATGAATACTGTTTTCCCAATCTGAATCTGAATATCCATATAACCCAAACTCATGGTCTGTTACATACCTAGGACCATAATCTAATGTACCCTTAAGGTACCTCATCACATGTTTTGATGTGACCAAAGGAACCTACTTGGGATTCTCGATATATTGACTCAGAGTGTTCACAACAAAACATATATCCGATCTTGTGTTCGTCAAGTTCATCAATGAACCCACCATTTTCCTGTATAAAGTAACATCCACAATCTCTAAAGTTGTATATTGTAGCAACTTCAGATTTGATACCATAGGTGTAGCCATTTCCTTGAAATCCAACATCTTGAACCTATTCATGATTTCAACTGTATGCTTCCCTTGATTCAGAAAGATCTCATCTTGTCTCTGCCATACATTGGGACCCAAAAAGTAATGCATCATCCCGAGATCTTTCATCTCAAACATAGTAGCCAGTTTTTCTCTTATACTCTGAGATGAGATTTACCACACCTGTTTAGAAATAGGTCATCCATATATAGTAGTAGTATTACCGAACCATCATCCACAACCTTAAAGTAAAGGTTAGGACCTGCACTGTTGTTTGTAAATCCTAATATCGTTAGAAAATTGTTGATCCTGCCATACCATGCTCTGGGTGCCTACTTTAATCCATATAAATCCTTCTTCAATATGCACACTGAGTGTCCCACAGTTTTCATGTACTCAACATAGTGTTATGTGAATACAAGGTTCATTCTTCCTGATCAAGTTTCCATCTGTGCCACATGAAGAATTTCAGTCCTTCCGGATGTTAAAAGCCATGCACTTTGAGTCTTATGTCCTTAGAAGACTATGCTAGGGCCATTCTCCATTGGTCAAATTACCATGACCAATCCCAGGAGAATGTCAGCCCGATGCTGAAACATTTACACTTAAGAATAACTTCTGAAATCACATAAAATCTCAACACTCTCTCTTAATGAGGAAGGTATTATATCCGACATAGAATCTAACAATTTTACCATCCACAAGAGCTCATGACCATTGACTGTCAGACACACAAATCTATACATCACTGGAAATCCATAGTGACTTCACAACATGCATCCAGGGCTGGTGGGTAGCTCTCTAATAGATACATCATGTCATCACAAGACTATCCAGTTTCCTGCAGAAAACATCTGAAGCCATCACTCCCTTTGAGGCTAAATAGTCTTCTGATTCATCTACTCCCTTTGCATGTGATGAAATCCTCTTCTTCTTCATTACATGGATGTGCACAACTCTATGTCTGGATATTCTTGCTTCATGTTGCTTCTTGTGACTGTCATTATGTCTCCTTCTCAGAGCTATTTCCTGTGATGTTCCCGGAACAAGAAACAAGAACAACAGAAAAGCATATCCTAGAGGAGATCAATTTATCTTGTGAACAACTATATACAATGACCCTTGAAATGACACTTCTTCTACTAAAACACATCCATCATATACTCGATGTCATACGACTAACCATGTTGATTTTCTAGTGTTAAACAAGCACAATTTTCTGTAAGTGGTAATTACTTCCAATGATATTACTTTAGTAAACTCTAGAACATCACTAAGTAATTACAATTAGAAAATTTCAACTACTTAGAAACTTTAGCCTCTTCCTTAAATCACTTCCCATGTGTGTGAGAGAAAAATGTGTGTCTATTGTTGTGTCTTTTTATAGTAATATTAAATTGATCCAAAAAGACACGTCTGTTTGAAAATCAAATTTAATTTCTTTCTTATAAATATTTGGAGAATACCTCTCGTAACTACCAAAAAATTAATTTGGTTATAATACATCCACATAGTATTTGAATTTGTTAAATTGTTCCTCCATAATTCATGCGATTCTTTGCATAAATATAGGTAGAAGTTAATACACAATATATTCCTCATATTTAGGTAATTAAACATTTTTACTAGAAATTACTGCCCACCATAATTTATGGAATTCTTTCTATAATTTAGGTAGGAGTAAAAAGTAAATATGTTGTACATAGAGATTGCAACAACCCCATAAATTTAACACTCCCAAGACTTTAATCTACTCTCATTTTCTCAGGCCCTCCTGTGAGGGAGTCAATCCTAGTCTTGCTTTGATACCATGTTGAATTTTCGATATGAGAAGATATTGTATGTGAATGAATATCTTATTACAATGATGAATGTTCTATATATAAAGAACATATGGTGACCATGGTGACCATCCATGAAGAGATGAGTCCCTTGGGTAATAAATATATTTATACTTTATATTATAACTATATTATTACATTAATAATATTATAATTAATAATATTTCTTAATAATTAATAATATTTCTTAATAATTAATAATCGTATTCTTAATTATCAATCTAGTCTAAAATGTCTTTCCGATGTTGCCCAAACATCAACAATGTAGGACTAGGAGGTGTAGGAGGGATTTGGTCTAAGGCTATGGGTAATCCTTGTAAAGGATTTTCAATCAAATCCTCTATGAAGTCAATGAGAATGTTGGTATAATTCTTGGGTCATATTACATAGGTAGCTCTCCTCCTAGGGAGTGTTGAAGCTATGGGTAGTCGTCCTAGTAACTTGGAATAT
>ML798747.1:200454-213901 GCA_009831015.1 Picea engelmannii | reverse complement strand
TGAAGGGCATAAGGGACAAGGAAAAAATTGATGCACCTTGTTATCTACATAACCTACATAGAATCACCACAATGTACTCGTATGGTGTCCTCAACGAACTGGGGAGATATTCGCTTGAGGGTCTAATATTGAACGTATTGTCAGGATTGTACCAAATTTTAAACAAGTAATTTTCCTTGTGCGAGAATTTTTTGATGAGCTCAATGTCTAATGACAAACTTCCTTTTCTAAGTGGTAGCATGAGGCTATGTGATCTTCCTAAAATGATGCTATGGGTTGTCCCTTGGCATTGAGTATATATCTGTTGTCGAGGTCTACATGTCGAATGATCCATTATATTGCATCCGCACATGGAAAAACAACTGCGTGAGTTGCCACCCTATGTAACCTTGATCTCTAGATGTTCTTGAAGACCTTGAGTTCGTTTTCATCTTCCACCTCTATGTGGAAATTTCATTTCTTAAACATTTGGAAGAATTCACCCCATTTAAGCAAATTCCCCTTCTCTATGACTCCTGCGGTGTCATCGTAAATAGACCTTGGGGTGTTTGTCTCTTCTTCTAGTTGGATTCCACTTGTAGAAGCCTCTATTATGGGATATTTTCCTGCAACTTTTTTGTGGGGTGACATGTTTGAATTTGGCAATTTGTGGACAAGTGGAAGGTAGGGTTTCTCTATTGTCTAATGAGGATTCTCCCATGGGATGACTTGTCGATGCACACAAGGCATCCTCCCTCTTTTTAGGTGAGCATAAATGAAATATGGGATAAGGGCATTCCTTTTATATATTTTTCTTAGCATGGAGTTCGAGGTACCATAGGTGATCCATGGAAGTGTGCCAATGTTAAATCTTGGTTCATTGGAAACAATAGTGGAAAAATCGCTGGAGGTACCAACAATGATGTTGTAAACATCGTCAATAGAGAGGTATGTGTGTCGAAGAAATCTAGGGGAAGTATACCAGTGGAAGGTTAGCATGTCATTAGGGATGATGGAATAATTGTTGGGGGTACTGGTAGTGTTGTTTGGAACTCCACCGATTGTATCAACAAATTTCGTGGGAACTCTTCCGATGTATGCATTTTCTTATAAGAAGAGTTCTTATGAACTCTTCGGGTGTACCGATGTTGTTTAGAACAAATTTTCTCATACACTGTCAATCAAACTCGAAAAAAAATGCTAAGTGATGAGATTTATTAATGGACCAACAATGATTTTGTGAACTCTACTGATGTATCGATTTTTTTTATAAGAAGTATGTCGATACACCAAAAATTGTCTCTTAGAAATGATTAAGTGTTCTCTCTCTTGTCGATATGCCATAAACTTCAAATAAATGCAAGCAAAGTAATTTCTGAAAGAAGGTTGGGTAGACTCTTAATGAAGATCAAGAAGTTGAGGTAGCTTGGAGAGACTTAAAATAAAAAGGGGGTCCCATTTTCTTGGTTATATTTGACTCTATAAGCAAGGACAAAATAAAAAGGGAAGGTGTTGATGCCTGGAAAAAAATAATAATATCCAACCTATTAAACAAGTAGGAACAAATGGGCACTACATACGTCATCTCTTTAGGAAACTTCATACTGAAGTTCTAGCATAAGTGTGGAAACTATTGACACATATTAGTTGTATACTCCCAGGTAGTGGAATTGGGACTATAGCTATCCCAATGGACCTTTAAATGATCTACCAAGTGACACTGAAGCTGTCGAGTGCGCTGGTCCAAAATGTGGATGGGTTTTTCCACTAGGACTCTCTCATGCAACATCTACGAATAACTCAAATCAATCACATGAGAAGGATCTAATATATAATGATGTAACATAAATGCATGAAAAAAATAATGCATATGATCTGATGATGATGGGAATGCAAGATGATAAGAAACCAATCCATTTCTTTCAAGAATATCAAATGGTCCCACATATTGTGGCGACAACTTAGCTCCTTTATCAAACTTAATTGAGCTTTTTCACGGTTTCATTAGAAAGAATACTTTATCCCTAACTTTGAAGTTTGTATCAAATCTATGTGCATATGCATCACTTTTGTCTAATGCTTCCTTTAATCATTTTCATTTGTTCTTCCTTTTCTTGGATTATTTCTGGTATGACTAGGACTCTATCCTCTAGTCTATCTCAACTAAGGGGTATCTTACATGATCTACCGTACAAAAATTTGAACGGTGCCATCTTAATTGAACTTTGATAACTATTATTATATTCAGATTCATCAAAAGGTAAAAATTATTCTTACCATTTTTGTTGATCTATCACATATGTACGTAACATATCTTCTAATATTTGATTTATTCTTTTGGTTAGTCCACTAGTCTCTAAGAATTTGATGGATAATACTTCCAAATTTTCCTCTGCAACTTTGGGGTTTACCCTATCTTAGAGACATCATAAATTCTCTTGATAAATTCCACTACAGAAGTGAGGAAATAGAAAATTACAGTATCACCACATATGCTCAAATATGTGTGGAAATGGACTTCATCAAATGGTTTTTGGCTGAAATAATTATGATAGGTGAAAACTCCTCCTAGTCTCCAAAGCTATATTATGAACATGTTTTTTTTCGATGCAAAGTTTGTTTTGAAACAGGACATAAGGAAGCACATTGCTAAAAAATACCAAGGAAAACCATAAAACACCGGCGTAATTCAACTTGGTGGGATTGTGCCAAGGAAGAACATCAAACTATTAGCAAGGTTGAGCCATATGCCATAGATATTCCCATGGATGAGCCCGAATCAAAACTAGAAGAATTAGAGACACCCCTTCCAATAAGAAAGAGACACCCCTTCCAATAAGAAAGAGGTGGATCCACATGATCCTGTGAAAGATGAAGTTGTTTTTCTATGAGATATAGACCATGAAGCCTCCAAAGAGCATGACGTGGAATCATAGGATTCAGTGGAAAAGGATTCTACTACTCCCTCATATCTTGCCGAAAAGGTAAGCTTGGTAGGTCACGCGAAATAAGTGGAGACTCTAGAACAACCAAAACCTACAGATCAAGGCATGCCAACGTTGGAGGGAGAGGCATTGAATTCATTGAAAATAAAATATGCTTGGACTGCAATAGTAAAGAAGAAAAAAACCTTCTTCAATATCACAGTCGGTGGTGACAAGAAGTTGAACTCGTAATCTAATCTAGAAATGTATTTTTTTTGTATCTTGTTATGTAAGCAATTTGTCAATAATTTCTCATGCAAAAAATTCTAGAATGTAGTTAGCTCTATTGCATCCAGAAGTTGAACTCGTAATCTAATCTAAAAATGTATTTTTTTTATATCTTGTTATGTAAGCAAATTGTGGAATGTAGTTAGCTCTGTTGCATCCTCCATCAACCTTTTAATATGTTATACGATTCTTTTTATATCCTTAACTAAATGCTCAAACTTACTAAAAATCAACACTATGTTATATATTATTTGCTTTATTACAACCCCTAATGAATATATATATATATATATATATATATATATATATATATATATATTTGTGAATCGAATAGTAGGTGGATGGGGTGAAATAAATATTAGAGACCTCCTTTTATATAGCTTTTACTCCACTTACATATATTCGATTCAACCCTCCTAAATATAGAAATTAGTATATATTCGATTCAGCCCTCCACATAGAAATTAGTGTTTTTATGATATAAAATTATTTTTTAATATATCCTTTTGAACTTGTGATTTTTTATAATACAAAATTTTGATAATAATAAATTATACCATTAATATTAATATGATTAATTAATTATAAATAATTTAGTATTAAATTATATTATAAATATAACATAATTTATATTATTAAATTAATTTCAATTTTGATAATAATAAATTATATGATTAATATTAATATGATTAATTAATTATAAATAATTTAGTATTAAATTATATTATAAATATAACATAATTTATATTACTAAATTAATTTCAAGTTTAAGAATAGTAATGATAAATAATTTAGTATAAGTTATATAGTATATAATGTTAATTGAGTTTAGTTTAAGTGGCTATAAAATAAAGTGGTATCTTTCCCATCCAAATATGTGGGAGATGTGTAATTCTTTTAATACTTATTATAGAGTTGACACATAGCATTTAAAAAAATATTAATAATATAAAAAATTTAATATTTACATTAAGTAAAATATTTCAATATCAATTATATATATAAAACAATTTGACATATGTGAGAGATTTTGAAGGAAACGAGTCATACTTATTGCATGAACTTGTACCACTATGCTAGATTTGATCATAGGCCTTTAAGCTTATTGCGTAGAGTCATTCCCATTGTAGCAGTTCCCTTGAAAGCAATGACCATGGTGGAGAGCCCATGGATAGAAACATCGAGATTGAAGACTACATCTTTGAAAAATCCATTTTTGTCGTTGTAGTCACAACACCACAAAGGGTATAATGACGTGGTTACCAATGAAGATCTATCTTAGCTCTAGATCTGTCATGCAATGAAAGAGATCAAATCTCTCAAGTTGCAAACATTTCCTCAAGTTTTATTGATCTAAAAAAATTTTGTTTTCACCTGGAAAGACTTGATATATGTGAAGTTAAGTTGGATTTTAGTTAAAACATTTCAATGGTGTGTTTCTCACTATGAGGGAGATGTATAATTCCTTTCATGTGAATGTGGAGTTAACATGTGGCATTTGAAAAAATATATTGATAACAAATAAAATATTTCAATGCCATTGATAAATAAAATATATTTATGTCCACCTTAAGCAAAATAATTTTATATCAACTTTGTATAGAGAGAAAGATATAAATTAATTGAAAGTAAAAACAATTCTTATTCCACCAATAAGTGTTTCTTAGGAGATGTGTAATTCCTGTAATGCTTATTATGGAGTTTACAAGTTAAATTAAAATAAAAATTAATAATAAAAAAAATGTCAATGTCAATATTAAGTAATATATATATATATATATATATATATATATATATATATATATATATATATATATATATATATATAATTTGACATATCAACTTTATTAAGGAAATGACTGATACTTATTGCATGTATTTGTATCACTTTGTTGGATTTGATTGTGGGCCTTTAAGCTCATCAGGTAGATTTTTTTCCATGATTACATAGTTTTCTTGAAAGAAGTAACCATGGTGGAGAGCCATTGGACCCAAATATCGGGATTGAAGGTCGTGTCTCTAGAAAATCTATTCTCATCATTGTGGTCGCAACACGGAAAAGGGTTTACTGATATGGTTACCCATGTAGATCCATCTTAACTCTATATTTATCATGTGTCGAGAGGGATCAAATCTCTCAAGGTTAAAACCTTTCCTACTAATATGGTTACCCGTGTAAATTCATCTTAACTCCATATTCATCATATGCCAAGAAGAATCAAATCTCTCAAAGTGAAAACTCTTTTTAATTTCTTTTAATATAAAAAAACTTGTATTTATCTAAAAAAAACTCATTCTTTTTCAATACATAATAAATCTAAAATTATTTTTTTTTACAAAATTAATTAAAAAAATATGTTTCCACCCATATCATTCCCTAAACATGGTACTCCATATTATCCCACCCACATATTATTCAATTTGACTCATCTCCTATTTGAGTAGTATGTAGGTGGGGTAAAAAAATATCTAAAAAAAAATATCTTTAATATACATTTTAGCCCCCACTCACATACTACTTGATTCATTAAATCTAGTGGTATGTGGATGGGTTAAAATAAATATAAAGACATCTTCTCTCTTATATCTTTTACTCCACATATATATTCTTTCGTCCTTAGTTAACATAGAAATTGATATGTTTATGATATACAATTATTTTTTAATATAATTTTTTTTTTGTTATAACTAATATATTTATAACATATTTCAATAATTGTATATTATTATTCAAATGGGGGTGTTAACACGTGGGTTTTGAATGCCTTGTTTCGTCACTACTTGCAAAATATTGAAGGTTCATTAAGTAAGGAGTAGGTGATGGGTACGAGTGTCAGTGTATGAAAAATGCGAGGATGTAGGGGGAGGTCGGATTTCCTTAGATAGTCAAATGAAAACATGATGAGCATCATGGGGATGCTGTGGGGAGATGGTATTGTGAAGTGGCAAGATAAGGAATATTATAAAGCAATAATGTTTGTCTATGGGTAAAGAGTTCTCTCCAAAGGTATTTGGAATGCAACAATGTTAACTTCATGTTTGGTGATGGATTTTAGACGATAATGAGAATGGGTGAGGAGATATATCCTCCACGTCCCTTTTCTTCCATTAGATCCAGTTATTTGGTCTTTTACTCTTAGGCTTTGGTGGTGTTTGACAAAGAGCTGAGTATTTTTTTAGAGTGTGAAGGATGGCTTATCTTTGGACTCTACTCCCACTCAAATAGTGAAGTTCTGGGCTCTGTTTCCCTCCTTTTCTATATCTCACCCCATTTATTTCATCCTTGGTTGTAAAGCACGACTCCCGTGGTCATTCTAGCATCTTAGGTGGGGGTTATCTCTTGTCAGCATGGTTCACATCTCGGGTAGGAGTTTGGGGGTGGACAAGAGGAAAGAAGGGACAATGGCAGGATGAAATTCAAACTCAAAGGATCTATTGCTATCATCTAGAGTGGTAGAGTATGCATGGAAGTTGAGAAACTATTCAAGGGAAAAGTTCTAGCAGAGGCCAAGTGGGAGGTAGAGGAGATAGAAAGGACTGAAGCCTAAGATAAGAAGAGGACCCTCTTGAACGAGCATATTTTATAGGAAGTTGGGGGCTGGGTTAAAGACTCAACTTATTCAAGGACTAGGAGACAAAGTTTTTCAAATTTGTAGAGACATATTGGTTGGAAAAAAAAGTTAATTTCCCAAGCTCTGGGAAACACAAGGGGGGAGCTTCAGGATATTCTCCACACAATTAAAATTTATGAGAGAAATTTCAAAGCCATGTGCAAAGTGGTATTCATAATTGGTATCTATGTTTCATAGGTTAACGAGGAGGAAGGCACATCCATGCAGTAGAAGACATCCCTAGGCTTAGAAGGTACTCATGCAAACCCCATTATCTTGAATGGTGGCCCGTAATCTACTGAAAATTCTTAGGAATAGAGCATGGATACTAACTTGTTGGTCTAAGCTTTTAGAGAGGGTGAACCTCAGTCTCCTCAAGCATGAATGTTTATTTTGTCTTCAATTCCTTAGTTTTTATGACAATATGAACAATCATAAACAATTTAACTAAGTTTATAGTCTCTTTTTGTAATTTTGTTTTTATAAAACTCTAATAAGATGTTCATGAACAATTATGATGATTCTCTATTGGTAAGGGTATTGGTTTCCCTTGAGGTAGACCTCTACCAAACATTGTTGTAAATTTCCTGTGCATATATTATAAGGATTCAATGATGTTTTTTTTTTAAATATTTAAATATTATAATATAAAGTTTTCACTTAACATCAAAATTAATATATTTATAATATAAAATTTTAATAATAATAAATTATATGATTAATATTAATATTGTTGATGAGAGCTCTGCAACAAGGCGAAAAACCCTAACGCACTGAAATTCCAGCAACCCGTGATCGACTGATGCACGCTCTGACGCCAGAGCACTGACCACCCAATACCCTGCTCTGCAGACTAGCACTCCGCAAGGCCCTTGCTAGCCCTACAATGAGCTCGGGTGAGGGGGGGAAACCCCCCTCGTACAACGACATAGCCTCCAATGACAAAACCGGGTCACGCGCTAAAAGTCCGGCCTTCGAACCACCGATGCATCTGAGGGAGCAACTTTTTACCCAGGAACAAAGTTTCAGCAAAGAAATGGAGCTTGAACCCAATACATCTCACTCGCAAGCTTCCAAAAACTAGCTGCTAGGTAAGTGCATCCCTCAACTGGAAAAACCACCTCTGTACCAAATAAAATCGACTAGGGTGGGGGAACACACCCAGTTTATGATGGAACACGCACTGATAGGTAAATTCCTGGGCCTCTGGCCGACTGAGAGAGACCTCACTCGCTGGATTAAGGACTGGTGGAACCCTAAAGGGGACTATGAGGTCTAGCTCAGCTCCAAGGGTTTTTTCACAATTATATTATATAATCTCGAAGACAAAGACAAAATATTTGACAACGGACCAAACTTCTACAACTCAGCGGGCCTTTTTCTAAGATTCTGAACTGACAGATTCAGTCCAGAACAAGAAGACTTTACAAGAGCCCCGGTTTGGATCAGGCTGTACTCCCTGCCTCAGGAATTCTGGCTAGAAGAAATACTAATGGACATAGGGAACACTGTGGGTCAATACGTCAAGGCTTCAGAGGCCACAAAGACAAGAAAGTATACATCATATGCCCGTATCTGCATCTACATGGACATATCGAAGGCCTTGCCAGGATCCATCACACTGGAATACCAGGATGAGGTTTGGAACCAAACAATCGACTACGAACATATACCCTTTCGATGCCGTAAGTGCCACGAGCACGATCACCTGTTCAGAGACTGCCCCTTGAATGCCTCAGCCCCCAAGCCCTCTGAGGCCAAGCAAAAGGACGGTTTCACCAATGTCACAGGCAGGCGAAAGAACCAATCAAGAAAACAGAACCAGAGCTCAGCCCCAAAGGTCCCCTCCAAGAACTCTTTTGATGCCCTGAACCATCTCTCGAAAGAGACGGAATCACATAACCCCCTCCAAGCTTCAGCGCAAGAAAAAGGAAAAGGCCTTGAAGCGCCACATACAACACACTTAAAGGAAACAACTCAGTCAACACAATCAGGCAGGGACGAAGACTCCAATATGCTCATGGATGAAATGGATCTGGCAGAAATTGACCTAGAAAAACTGGAAGAAGCACTCAATCAAAAAGATCTACAACATATTCTAGTAGAACAGCTAAGGAAAGTGCATAAGGTGTTTACCAACTCAACCGCGGGATCCACATCCAGGCTGGGCATCTCGCCAGATCCGACCTTCTAGCCAAAAAAAACTACCAAGGAAAACAAAAGGCGTGGCCGCAAACCAGCCCATCAACTCATCAAGGAGGCAAGGCACTTAATGATCAACTCTGGTCAGATACAGAGGCTATCGGAGGGATACCTCCACCCCCCCCCACCATCCTCATGATGAAGATAATATCTTGGAATATCAGGGGACTTAATGGAAGATCTAAGAAACGGATCCTCTGAGATTGCATTAAAACAAAGAATCCAGATATCCTATTATTGCAGGAAACCAAATGTGCAGGAAGGGAGGCGGAGAATATTTTACGAAACACCTGGAGAAATGGGGAATTCCTCTTTCAAGATTTAGTAGGGGCAACAGGAGGACTTTCCATCCTTTGGAACCCACAGGCGGTCACTCTACTTCATCCCTTCTCCACCAGAAACACCTTAACATCTCTCTTCAAAGATGTGGCCTCCTCCAAGGATGGTGCTATCAAAAATGTTTATGGTCCGTAGTCTACACAAGATAAGGAAAGATTTATACAATCTCTTCAGCATGTTCAAGCCCTAATACACACACCGCATTGGATAATTGGAGGTGACTTCAATATGATCCTAACGTTGGAAGAAAAAATAGGCGGCTCAAAGAGGTTGGAGCAGGATAGCGGTATGTTCAAAACCCTAATAGAACAACTGAATATGGTTGACATGGAAACCCAGAATGGAATCTTTACCTGGTCCAATAAAAGAATAGGGCACCAGCATGTGGCCTGCAGACTGGACCGTTTTCTAGTGACCGAGGCCCTCCTTGAAAGCGACCAGGCATTGGAAGCAAATATTGTCCCAAAAACAGGGTCGGATCACTGGCCCATAGTCTTCTGCATGGACCCGGGTTTCCCACCTAGGCCCAAACCTTTCCGTTTTGAAAAGTTCTGGCTCTCTCACCCAAAATTTCATCAGTTATCTCACACTTGGTGGGCCCAGGCAAAAATTGAGCATGGCACACATATGTACAAGTTCCAGCAGCGCCTCAAGAACTTCAAATTGCACCTAAAATAATGGAACAAATCCACCTTTGGAGACATTCTCCTTAGAAAGCAGGAAATTGAAGGTCAACTCGAAGAACTCCAACGAACTTTCATAGCAGGGAGTCGAATGCAGGCCCTGACGCAGGAAAAGGAACAGTTAATGGCAGATTTAGAGGCCTGCAGAGAACAAGAAGAGATCCTGTGGAGGCAAAAATCCAGGGTCCAATGGCTTAAGGAGGGGGAGCGCAACACAAAATTCTTCCACAGGGTGATGACGCACCGTCGATATATTAATCGTATCTCCCAGTTGGAGGACGAGAAAGGCATCCCAATAAGAGAGCATGACCAAATAGCGGAGGCGCTTAATTCCTTCTATCAAGATCTCCTAACAGAGACCATTACAAACAGGGAGGAGGCCATCCAAAAAGTCACCCGACACATACCACGACTGATTAATTCAGAGCAGAACAATGCATTGATGAGGCCTATTACTCAGTCTGAAGTGGATTCAGCCGTAAAGGACATGCCCCCAGGGAAAGCACCAGGACTTGACGGCTTCACTATGGACTTCTTCCACCATTGCTGGGACATGATCAAAGAAGACGTATGGTTGGCAGTTGAAGAATCCAGAACTTCTGGTCAAGTTCTCTCTGCCTTAAATGCAAACTTCATCACTCTCATCCCTAAGGAGGAGTGGGCCACCCACCCAAAGCAGTTCCGACCAATCTCCTTATGCAACGTCATTTACAAAATAATCACAAAAATCATTGCTAATCGCCTCAAACCGCTCCTTCCGCTCATCATTTCTAATGAGCAATCTGGCTATGTGGAGGGGAGACAAATTATGGACAGTGTCATACTGGCCAATGAGGTGATCCACTCCTTAAAGATGAGCAAAATACCAGGTATTCTCATTAAACTTGATCTCTCAAAAGATTTTGACAGGTTAAGCTGACAATACTTGCGGTCGGTTCTGGAATCTTTCGGCTTCTCGAATGATTGGGTTGACTGGATTCTCAAGCTCACTACCTCTTCCTTCTTCTCAATTCTTGTCAATGACACACCCTCCCGACCTTTCCACTCCACCAGGGGTATTAGGCAAGGCGATCCTCTCTCTCCTTTCCTCTTTGTAATTATGGCGGAAGGCCTAGGCCGCTATCTTAAAGCAGCGATCCTTGAAGGGACGCTCGAGGGGTTGCCACTCCACAACCTGCACCCGACGCCCTCGCATAGCCAGTTTGTCGATGACACCCTCCTTATGAATACTCCCATGGTCAGAGAGGCCACCAAGCTCAACTCAATTCTCTCTGACTTCTCGGATGCGTCAGGTATGCTGCTAAACCTGGATAAGTCAAAACTTTATTTCTTCAACACGCCAGTCTCGGTTCAGGCCCATCTTTCAAGACTTCTAGGCATAGCCAGAAGCTCCCTCCCCTCCACTTACTTAGGCATACCCTTAACTGGAGAGTCGGCGAGATCTATCTCATGGGACAGTCTGCTCTTATCCATTGCTAACAGGCTGAATAGTTGGACCTTCAGACCTCTGAATATTGCGGCTAGATTGGTTCTGCTTAAATCAGTTCTGCAAGCTTTACCTACGTACCTTTTTACTGCATTGGCTGCACCCATTTCAGTCATCAAATCCATTAGGAGTCTTCAACGTAATTTCTTATGGAAGGGACACCATGACAATAAGAAATGGGCCCTAGTTGGCTGGGATAAGGTGTGCAAACCCAAAAAATTTGGAGGACTGGGAATTCGAGACCCGGGGAAAATGAACCAGGTCATGGGAGCCAAGATGTGGTGGATATGGCTACAACATCCACATGAAATCTGGGCGCAGCTCTGGAAGCAAAAGTATGCACCAACCGCGCAACCTGACCAGCTAATCAGATTCAATGAATAGAGGCCAGGATCCAATATTTGGAATACCGCTTGGCGGAATCGCCCCCTCATACAACAACATGCCTTCTGGGAAATAAGAAATGGTGAAAGTGCAATATTTTGGCAGGACTTGTGGCAACAACTACCTCCTCTTGATGAAATGGAAAGCCTCCACCCTCTTAAGATCAAGCTACAGCAATACGGACTCAAAAAGGTTATGGACTTCTGGCTCCCAAATCAAGGAAGACAACAACGGAGACAATGGAAAACCAGCAAAATAGATCTACAGATTACAGAGGACTTCGACCTTTTACCGTGGCAGGAATGCATGCAACTCAGGAAGATTCCTTTTAAGGAAGGCATGGATATTCTCCGATGGGGTCACTCCACCTCAGGAATTTTCTCGGTCAAGGAAGCTTACCACCTTCAAATGAATCTTCCAAACCAAGCCCCCGAAGTAATCTGGAGCAAAGTCTGGCAACCTTTTCTCTGGCCCAAGATTTCCCTTTTTCTTTGGCTCACGGCTCAAAACCGCATCCTCACCTGGGACAACCTCATTAAGAAGGGCTTCACTAGACCTTCTAGATGCCCCCTTTGCCAACAAAGTGAGGAAACCATGGAACACCTTCTCAACAACTGCCATTACAGTCAGCAGATTTGGGACTGGGGAGCTCAAGCTATGCGACGCTCCCAGCGGAATCGTGGTAGCATACGGGACACTCTGGATAATTGGGAAACAATCTCCTTTCACAACCCAATTCTCCAGCGCATTTGGCAGCTTCTCCCAGGCTTCTCACTCTGGGCAATCTGGAATGAAAGAAATAAAAGAATTTTCAACTCCAAACCTTCCCCTTCTACCAACACTTGGGAAAGAATAAAAAGGTTTATCCGTGAAACCATTCTTAGCAATTCATGGCTTCACGACGACATTCAGTGCAAGCCTGAGGAGAAGCTCATTTTGGAGGGATGGAACTTGCAATTGCGCATACAAACACAGGGGAAGACCAATATCGGGTGAGATAGCAGTCCTTCGGTATGGATCCCATCCCCATCTGGCTTCCTTAAGCTTAATTTCGATGGGGCCTCCAGGGGTAACCCTGGACCAGCTAGCTTTGGAGCCGTCCTCAGGAACAACATGGGTGAGATTACTCATATGACTGCTGGCTTCTTGGGTGAAAACACGAACAACGTGGCGGAGATCACAAGTCTATTAAGAGGCCTTCAAGTTGCGGTTCAGCACCATTATCACCGACTGATCATTGAAGGAGACTCCCAAGTAATAATTCAACTCATATTTAAAATCCTTCACGGTAAACCTCCAGGGCGGATTTCCCCTAGCTGGAGACTCTCTGGTCTTCTGGAGGATTTTGGTGACTTCATCCACCCCAACCTGACCCTCATCCCCTCTCATGTGAAACGAGAAGCTAACAAGGTTGCGGATCACCTAGCAAACGTAGGAATTGATTCAAAGACAAATCTCATCTATTGGTAGGCCAACGTATCCGAAGAGACAATCCTCTCTATGCGATGCAGAGACCTTTCCATTAGAGACTTCCTAGCCCCGGATGGGGTG
>ML798747.1:173400-200354 GCA_009831015.1 Picea engelmannii | reverse complement strand
TTTATGGTCTTTGATGATGAACCTAGATTTGGGTTCAAAACATCAACATATAAACTATGTATACAATTCTTTACATAACTTAACTTTCCGAGCACTATTAGCCATATAAATTGATGATCAACATGTGTTTTCTTTGACTTTATGGTCTTTGATGATGAACCTAGATTTAGGTTCAAAACATCAACATATAAACTATGTATACAATTCTTTTGAGGATATATTGGACATTACAATACATTGCAAACCACTTCTTAAAAAAGACAAAGACATTACAACACACCATTATTAAAAAAACATCATGTTTTAATTTATTTATATTCTTATTTTTTAAATGATACAAAAAAGTTTAATATATATAAAAATAGGGTAAAATCTGTCTTATGAATTTTTTTTTAAATTTTTTATATTTAAATGAAAGAGATTAATTTTTGGAAGATTTAAAAAAATATCATAAATTTAAAAAGAAATTCATAAATTTGAAAAATATATATATAATTATCAATAATTAAATTATTAATTTAAAAAAAAAATTATTTTAAAATTAATTAATTTGAAAAAACAAGTTGTTTCAAAGTAACTCATGATTAAAATAAATAAATTTTATACAATTTTAAGGAGGATATGCTCCTTAAAATTGTATATAAGAAACATATGCTTACATAGCACGTATGACACAATAAAGACAATTAATAATAGATTATAAAAAGTAATCACAATAAAGACAATTAATAATAGATTATAAAAAGTAATCTTTGCATGTATAAGCATATAAATGTTGTCCAAATTGAGTGTGCATATAAAAATGATCACACCTATAACACAATGAGAACACAATGAGGACAAACAATATAATGGGGACAATTCATATGGATATAAATGGTGGATTGTGGAAATAAAAACATACACTAACATGTTAATGATAGTTGAGATAGGCACACCTATGACACAAAGGGGACAATTCATATGGATAAAAATGATGGATTGTGGATATAAAAGCCTACACTAACATGGAAAGAATAGTTGATACAACGATAGAGTTTATGGAGAACTCATGTTCATGTGGAAAAGGAAAAGGAGGTAAAAGATAAAAAGATGATAGAGGGAAGTTACTTTATGGTAAAGTAGATTTTAAAAGTTTACACAAGTTTATATACACATAAAATTTTTATCCAATGACTTTTATAGAGTTTATTATATATAGGATTTATTGGTTGGCTTGTTTAAGAAGAGTGATGAGAATTTTTTAAATGGATTTGAAATTTCATGATTATGTTAGCTATCATATTAAAATCTATGGACTTGTACATATTCTATTCCTTATGTATTTGAACCTAAGATCTTTGAGGAAGAAACCCATGTTCTTAATCATTATATTTATTCAAGTTGTAGTCATGAACATATAAACATCAAAGCACGCGATATTGGAGGATAACCACAATTTGTATTGACCAGAATGTTCATTGTGTTAATGTTAAACACTCCTTTCCTTAGTTTGTGCATTGGCTAGGAAGAAAATCATTCATATAGTGCGATTCCCATGCAACTATCATTGTAGTTGAAGATTGGTTTGCACTAGTTGGTTGGACATCATCGAAATGAGTTGGGTACATAAAAGTATTCATTTATTTAGTTGTTTTTCCAATATTGCCTAATGTACAATATTTTCCTTAATATTTGTAAAGAAAATAATTATGCACGTGTTAAAGTTTTATGATGAGGTTAGAAAAGGAAATCATTTGAGTAGCAACTCCACAACATAATTGTTGGGATGGGGCTATTACAACATATGTGTATGATATGTATGAGATATATAAAAGGGATGAAATTTGCAATGGATGATTTTATCAAAGGATTATGGTGGGGAGTGATGGATTTCTCTCCATTAACCAAGGTCCCATTCTTGTGAGGGTTGTTTCGACACCTAAAGGTAGTTATAGGGATAGTCAAAGTTAGTGGTAAAAAATGTGATACATGCCTCACACTACTAAAACACATTGGTAGATCAAATCCCAATCCCCCTATTCTACTTAACACCTTCCATTTAAAGACTTTCTCTCCATTGGCCAAGGTTCCATTCCCATGAGGGATATTCCAGTATGTTAAGGTAGCCATGGGGACACCCAAAGGTAGTGAATGCATATCACTACCTACACACACATAAGTGGATTAAAGTCCACCACCTTTTTGTACTTAATACACTCTATTTAAATACTTTATCTCCAATTTTGGTAATTCCCACGAGGGTATTACCAACTCTTTAAGTTAGCCATTGTGGAACCTAAAGGTAGTTTGAGGCATGCATAATACTACCCATGCACACATAAGTGGATTATTCCACCCCAATGTTCTAGTTAATTCCCTCCACTTAAATGATTTATTTCTAATGACCAATGTTTCATTGAAATGAGGGTTGTTATAGCACCTTAAGATAGCCATGGGGAACCCAAAGGCAGTGAGAGGCATGGATAACACTATCCACACACACATAAGTGGATTAAATCCCACCTCAATGTTATCTTTATGGTCCTCCCTTTATTTTAGTTGGATTATGAATCAATCATAAATCAATCAATCTGTAAACTGGCATGGATATTCCACTAGATATTTTGTCACACCAGATCTAACAAAATACTGAAATCTTTACTATGAAGGTTAATTTCCTTTAGATCTTAGATTATTTAATTACTGGTTTTCTGCTTAAAATGTATGAAATAACTAAAATGAGAAAATAAAGAACATATAAATACTCACACACCATCTACAAATAAACACAATATATAACCTGAGAAACCCAATATGTGAGAAAACTGAACTAAAAGGTGAGGCCACTCTAGTCTCTTTTCTTCAAATGCAAATAGAAAGAAAAATACACTCTCGATGGAGTTGCCTTTGACATTGTGGCCTATATGGCTGCTACAAAATCTCTCCTCCTCTATTATGCTCTCAAAATACTACTCCTAGGTGCTTTTCTCAACTATGGAACAAATACAATGCTAAAGAATGGAACCCCTTCTCCTCTTAGCGGCCCAGTATTTAACATATCCCGATAATCGTCTAGGGGTAGGGTTTTAACTTCTTCAACCCTCAAGTAGTGATAAGGTTTGGAACTTCTATAATATTCTCTAAATTCCACATGTGGCTAGCCCCATATGTTTGAGTAAGAGGGGGATGACATGGTATCCACTTGTACCATGGTGGTCAATAAGGTAGGTCAACTTGCGGGAGGCATAACTTTCACATATGAGCTTCGATTGAGGCATGATTTACATCGTTGGAAATGTATCAAAGTGTAGAACACTGTCAAGTGCGTGGGCCCGACATTTGAACGTTGGAACCTAAAAAAATGTCGTTTAATGCCTCAAAATGGCTTCAGAAGGTTACAAACCCCAATTTTCCAAACTCGGACCTAACACTAAAATGGCCTTGCAAGCTAATTCCTCCAATTTTCCACTCTGAAATCATCGAGATAGATGAAAAATAATATAATGATCCAATCTGTATCAATTTACCTCCATTGAGATAGGTTCAACCAAAATTTCAGTGCCTATACATACTTCATCTACTTAAGTTTTCTATTTAAAAGAGGGGAGACAAGAAATTCATAGTATATACAAGAATATAAACTTTAAAAAACCATGTATAAAAAAGGAAGGAGAAAATGCATAGTATGTACAAACATACACATACTCCCATAAATGTACATAAAAAGCATATGATTACACAACACTTATGAGATTAGTGACACAACAAAGACAATTAATGATAAATAAAAAAAAGGTAAACTATGTATGTATAAACATATAAATGTGGTCCAAATTGAGTGCATATATAAAAATGACCACACCTATAACACAATGAATACACTAATATGCATAGGATAGTTGAACACAATGAATACACTAATATGCATAGGATAGTTGAGATAGGCACACCTATTACACAATGAGAAAATTCACATGGATAAAAATGATGGATTGTGGAAAGAAAACCCTACACTAACATGGAAATAATAGTTGATACAAGATAGAGTTTATGGAGAACCTATGTTCATGTGGAAAAGGAGGTGATGCATTTTTTAAATCCCAAGGGAAACAAATGGAAAGAAACAAAAACAAAAGATAAAAAGATGATAGAGGGAAGTTACTTTAGGGTAAAGTAGATTTTAAAAGTTTACACAAGTTTATATAGACATAAAAAATTGATCCAATGGGTTTTATAGGGTTTTTTATATTTAGGAGTTATTGGTTGGTTTGTTTAAGAAGAATGGTGGGAATTTTTAAATGGATTTGCAATTTCATGATTATGTTAGCTATCATATTAAAATCTATAGAGGTGTACATACTCTATCCCTTAGACCTATTCAAGTTGTAGTCAAGAACATATAAACATGAAAAAATACTAGATTGGGAAGTAGATTTTAAAAGTTTACACAAGTTTATATACACATAAGTTCTTATTAGATGAGTCTCATAGGGTTTCTCGTATTTAAGATTTATTGGTTGGTTTGTTTAAGAAGAGTGATGGAATTTTTTTAAATGGTTTTGAAATTTCATGATTGTGTTAGCTATCATATTACAATCTATGAAGGTGTACATACTCTATCCCTTAGACCTATTCAATTTGTAGTCATAAACATATAAACATCAAAAAGTACGAGATTGAAAGTTAACCACACTTTGTATCGACTAGAATGTTCATTGTGTTAATGTTAAACATACCTTTCCTTGATTTCTGCTTTTCATTCCCACTTCTGAATGTTTGTGCTTTGCCTCTCTAGTAATACAAACTAACCACGTTTTTTTTTAATGAAAAGCAATGGAACCGACTCAACGTAGACATTAAAATGATTTGCTAAAACAAGAAGTTGTTATATTGTTGATGATCAGCCTTTCTAAAGATAAGGTTGACAAATCCTCTGCGCTTGATAACATTAGGTTTTGTTTTGTTGGAGGCCGAGTCGAGACAGAGATTGTCAGTCTTGGGAAGAGGCTAGTGTGGTTCAGCCTTTCCCACAACAAGCCTGCATGCATTTTTTCTATATCGAAGCCAAATTTATATCTCGCAATTAAAAACTGTAGGCGCAGTGGCAACAGGCATCCATGCAGGCGGGCAGGCATGACGCCAATACTAACTACCTTTTAAAGACATGAGGATCCTCGAGTTTCAGTTGATGCCGATACTGATACATTCACATGGGTTGTATTTTCTTGGTCCAGAAATATATTGGATTCCCCGGGGGAATGTCCACTTTTCAAAGAATTTATAAAGCCACCCGTTGCTGGGGACCGGGGTCGTGGGGATCTTTATGGTCTTTATTCATGAAATTATTGCTCTGAGAGCCTGAGAAGAAGCTGCAATGAAGAAGGCCGAGTCCGTGACAGAAGGGGGTGTGGGAATCTGCTGGAGCCTGCAGGCAGCTGTAAAGTTTGACCTGTTGTGTTGAGACACGGAGTCCCAAAGTTTGCGAAGTCCTGGCTTATTAATTCCATGGAATAATATATGGACCTTGCAAGTTGCAGACTTTGCAGATACTTTTTTCTCTCTTCAGTTGAGTAAAACATGCATTTATTAAATATTTTGATATTAATTTTATTATAGTATATTATTGTTTCTATAGATTTTTATTTATGTTATTATTTTTTAGTCAACCTAAATCTATTGCTAAACTTAATTAATCCCTATAATTTGAATTTATTTAAATATATCAGTATAGATTCATGTTAATCTAGGATTTATCAAGTTTTAAGAGGATCAAATCTTTTGAACTGTAAATTTTTAACTTTTCTTCAAATTTTACATTCTAGAAAAGGTTTTCATCTGGAGAGATTTGATTCTTCTGGACTCTTGATAGCTCAGAGGTTAACATGGATCTATACAAGTTTATAAATTAATATTAAAGTATTAAAAAATATCAATATTATAAGATATATTGAATCTGTTGGAGCCTGCAATCAGCTGTAAAGTTTGACTTTTTGTGTTGAGACAAGGAGTCCGAAAGTTTGCAAAGTCCTGGCTTATTAATTTCATTGAATAATATATGTAGCTTGCAAGTTGAGTTTTCAGTTTTCAGATACCTTTAGTAAAACATGCATATTCATATTTTGATATTAATTTTATTGTAATATATTATTGTTTCCATAGATTTTCAGCAGTGATAGGTAAGTAATAAAAATAAAAATTTATAAAAATAATAATAATTATAGATAATTTTAGGGGTCAATTTTTTTTAATGAGTTAATTTTTTATGGGTTTTTCTCACAAAAGATTGATCAATTTCCATTTTTTCTAAAAACAGTTCGTCCAAATTCTATAGAATAAAATTATTTTACCTTAAAAATCACTAAAATTTTATAAAAACTATATAAAATCTTTAGAAATTAAAATATTTTCGCAAAACTATGGCCAAACATTTTACATTTTGCATATTAAGAACTAGTAAGATTAGCCCATGTTTCTACATTTTAACAAAATTTCCATCCTTAAAATTATCCTTGATAATAATTAGTCAACTATTTGAATTAGACTCAATTGATAATATTATAGATATAAATTTGGTTTAACTTAAAATTTACTTTAAGTGTCAATGTTTTCATATTTGGTTATATTTGCTATAAATATTTCTGTAAATAAACTGTGGATGGATTTGAAAAATTAACTTTTCTAGTGGATACTCCACCCATTATTAGTGACAAAAAAAAATTAAATGAATTAGAAAAGAATGTGCTAAGACTAGATTTAAAGATTAAAAATCTTAATATAAAAAAATATTAAAAAAATCTTAATATAAATAAATAAATATATTTAAAAAATATAAATTTAGTTTTTAAAGATTGAAAATCTTAATATAAAAAAATATTAAAAAAATCTTAATATAAATAAATAAATATATTTAAAAAATATAAATTTAGTTTATTATAAAATAATTTTATTATTATTATTGTAAAAAAAAATTGTTTTTATATAAGTCTACCCTATAGCATTTATTTGATCTATAAATACATATGCACTACTATTAATATAATTACATAAATTGTTTATCATAATTTATTAATACATAATATGTAAATTGTTTTTAATTTATTTTTTTACCTCTACTCATAACATTTAACATTTATTTCATCTATAAATACATCTATACTACTTTTAATATAAGTATTACCTATATTTTCTATCATAATTTATTAATACATAATATTTTATAAATTGTTTCAAATTTATTTTGGTAACTTCTACACCATAACATAAATACATATAAACTACTTTTAATATAATTATTACATTATCATAATTTATTAATATATAATATTTTTTAAATAACATTTAACATTTATTTCATCTATAAATACATCTATACTACTTTTAATATAAGTATTACCTATATTTTCTATCATAATTTATTAATACATAATATTTTATAAATTGTTTCAAATTTATTTTGGTAACTTCTACGCCATAACATAAATACATATAAACTACTTTTAATATAATTATTACATTATCATAATTTATTAATATATAATATTTTTTAAATTGTTCTAATTTATTTTTTTAAGTTTTTAATATATAATATAATATATTATACATACTATTAATATATAATATACATACCGATAACATTTATTTGATCTATAAATACATTTGTACTAAGTTTTTAATATAATTATTACATAATTTGTTTATCATAATTTATTAATACATAATATTTTGTTAATTAAAAACAAATTATTATACAATATTCATGAAATATATTTATATGTTTTTTTAGAAAACACACACTAACTAAAATGATTAACTAAAATGATTAGACTAAACACTTTTTCAAAATAATATAATTATTACATAATTTGTTTATCATAATTTATTAATACATAATATTTTGTTAATTAAAAACAAATTATTATACAATATTTATGAAATATATTTATATGTTTTTTTAGAAAACACACACTAACTAAAATGATTAGACTAAACACTTTTTCAAAATACAATTTTTTCTCATAAATTAAATAGTCTTCTAATTCATGCCTAAATTATAATTATTTTTATTATAAATTTTCACATTATTAAGAATTCTGGTAATGTCAAATTAAATCTAAAACTCAAAAAATTTGAGACACATTAACTAATGAATTTGTTTTTCACTTCTAAAAATGTTAAATATCTACTTTATGTAAAATGTTATTCTATCTCTTATATATATATATATATATATATATATATATATATATATATATATATATATATATGGTAAGAGGGATTTATTGTCCATTTATTTTAGTGGTTTATTAAAATGTTATTCTATCAACCTTATATATATATAAAAATAAATAAATAAATAAATAAAAAAAAGGTAAGAGGGATTTATTGTCAATTTATTCAAGTGGTTTATTTATTAAAAGTAAAAAGGAATTATTATTATATTTTAAGTTTTTTAAAGTTTGGTAACACATTTTTATTTTTTATAATTTTTTTAAATAAATTTATTGTTAGTTTATATTTTTAAATTTTTTAGAATATATATATATATATATATATATATATATATTCCTCTTATCCTATGCTATATATAGGCATCTTACTTAAAAAAAGATTGAAGAAAATATAAGAGGGATTTATTGTCAATTTATTCAAGTGGTTTATTTATTAAAAGTAAAAAGGAATTATTATTATATTTTAAGTTTTTTAAAGTTTGGTAACACATTTTTATTTTTTATAATTTTTTTAAATAAATTTATTATTAGTTTATATTTTTAAATTTTTTAGAATATATATATATATATATATATTCCTCTTATCCTATGCTATATATAGGCATCTTACTTAAAAAAAGATTGAAGAAAAATTTAAGCTTCACAGAATTTGATATATTTAAATGCATGATAAATTTAAAACTAAAATAAATTTATCTTAATTTAAATAATTATTAAATAAATTAATAATAAATCTATTTAAAAAATTTATTAAAATAAAATTGTACTCCAAAACTTTAAAAACTTAAAATATAATAATAATTTCCTTTTTACTTTTCATAAATAAATCACTCCTGAATAAATTGAGATCCCTCCTACCTTGTATCTATTACAATTCCCTTCCCTTTGGATTAAGAACATGTGTGCAATAAATCTAGTATACAGAGGGAACGATCCATAAATCATCTCATAATTTTGTGTTATATATATATATGGTGAGGGAACGATTGTAAACCATAATCAGAATTTTGTGGGAAGCCAGATATGTTTGGAACTGAGAGGCCATCGCTGATCACATTATTGGTTGTCTGGGATATGCAAGACATGTCCCAGCCATTGTCTAATAACATAAATAAGTCTCCTGGGCTTACTATAAAATATAGTTTTTATAATAAAATTTATGCACACGATATGCTTTTAATGCAATATTCCTGAGAGGTGAGAGGTATTTAGCCATTAGTGAATTTAAATTTTACAAAGTTATATGCTTAGAGTTTTAAGTTTTTAATAGTTTTTTTTTTATGAATAAATAGGATAACAACTTTAGAGTATGACATAAAACTGTTGTTTTAGTTAAGAGTTTTTAATTGGTTATTTTAGGTTGGTTTTTCTTGAATAATAATGATGAATTAGTCTTCATTGAGTTATATTGGTTGACATTGTTTGACATACTAAATTATGATAAGTTTTTCCACTGTAAAAAAAAAGAAAACAACATTAACAATTTGAAATTTTTTTGTTTGTTGTCATTATAATTAAGGTATTTAATCTTGATGGAAGTTTTGGAAGTTATTATCAAAGTAACAAATATAGAAAATGATTATGAATTAATAAAAAATAAAATAACAAATAACCTTAATAATACAATTTTGAAAGCAGTTGTCTAAACGTTCTACCTTTTGGCTGTTTTTGGGCAACTTTTACTGTTTGATTTTGCCCGAAATTCCATGATGAATTGTTGTATCTGCAGCTTTGAGTGGCTAAGTTTGTATAATCAGAATGTCTAGAAGTTTTTCAGCATGCTGAATCCATTTATGCATTCAGAAATGCAATTTAAACAATAAAAAATAACTATTTTGTCTAAATTTACATAGCAGAATTCCTAAAAAAAAAAACTCAAAAAATAGAATGTTTATAAGCATAAAATTGTGCTATGTTAAAAAGTACAATTTTATGCTTATAAGGGTTAATATCCTACTCCCTTAATTTTATGCTGACAGTTCTGTGCTTTTAAATAGCTTTTCTTTCAAGTTCGTTGCTTTCTGTAACTTTTCAGAAAACAGACAGTACAGTACAGAGGATATTTATGCTTTGGTATTTAATGCCAGAGTCTATGCAGCCCCATTACCATTATTTTCATTTTATGGGGAGCTGTACTGCAAATATTTCAAATACTCGTGCAGGCAGCGTTTCGTTCCACCATGCCTTGCTCACGTCGAACCAATATCTGTCCACATATATAAGGCGATTGATCTGGGACTGAACACCGTCCTATTGTTCTTCTTCTGATCCCAGATCAATTCCACCATCCTATGTTTTTGAGCCGGATTAGGGCCCTTACTCCTGCATAGAAGTTACTATCATTCTTATTCAGAGAGCCTTTGGAACTCAATAAAAAATATAGAATGAGGAATCATACCAAACCTAGAGTTGGTACCAAAGGTGGCTTAGGTTGTGGCCTCCAGGAACCAAATCTTTCTGGCGCATACATCAGGAGCCTGGTTAAACAGCTCGCCTCATCTCGAAAGCATGTAAATCCCGGGGGCTTATACCCCACATCCAAAACCCCGGTAAAAGAGGCTTCTAAGATGCATACATGTGCTCAAGGTCCAATGCAGATTGATCAAGGAAGTGACAAGATCATGAAGCTCTCGTCCAACCTAGATGAACAGGCTAAGGCAGCCATTAATCCAGTTGTTCTACAACAGAAGAAGCAAGTCAGAAGAAGGCCTCACACCAGAAAACAATCACAGGAATGCCTTTTAAATATTGCAGAAGCAAGAAGGGAAATAGTTGCTGCATTGCATCTTCACAGGGCTGCTAATGGTTCGGCTACGAAGCCACCTCCAAATCCCATCATAAAACCTGCAAGGGTTAATATAAGAAATAGTCCATCAAGCAAGCACAGCACTAGTGCAAAGCAATCTGCAGGCAATAACAGTACAAGATGCAACTCCTGCATGTCTAAGGCCATGAGTTCTACTGCAACACACAGAGCCTGCAATGAGGCTAAAGCCATAACAATATGTGGCCATCTTCTGTGCTGGATGTGCCTTAGCCAATACTTACAGAACTTCTCAGCTTTTTCTATATTCAAAGGTTGTCCAGTATGTGCTAAGCCCCTGAACATGGGAAATGATATTTTCCCCATTACATTGGGAGTACCCATCCTGCAGGCTTCCCATGATAGTGCTTATGCTTCTCCAGTGCTTCAATCTGCACCGTTGTTGATCAATCAGCTTCCTGCAGCACAGCCAGCATGGTCTATAACAGGACCTTCACTGCTACCAATGTCCTCAGGTATGAATATTGCTCAGAACCCATCATTGTATCAGCATGAAAATATAGCAGATCCCACCCTGAATCCAACAGCCCTTACTGCAACTTCCTGCTCAGGTACTCCTGAAAGAGATAATCTTGGTCTACCCAACATAGAACAAGACTTACCTAAAAATTGGCATGTGGCAGTGGATGACGAAGAGCTGACTCAAATCAGATCATTAGGTGAACAGCATGATATGGAATGGAATGATACTGTTAATCTTGCTACAACCACAAGGTGGTTCAAATTCCTCAAGGCTTCTGAGTTACCGGACAGTTTGTATGAGTGGGAGAATGAGAGAAACGATAATATCAGCTTGCAGAAGCTATGGGAAGCACCCCTTGCAAAATTTGAGTGCAAGGATGACATGGGTTCCGATGTCCAGCTTCTTACTGAAGAACCGTTAATATCAGATTTCATGGATAGGAGCACCATCAAAGAATGTCTTCACATTCTTCCCGAACTTCCTCTAGAAAGCCTATGGCTGGATGATTGCTTTGATTATCATGACTGTATTCAAGGCCTTAAGAATCCACAGAATTATAATGAAAACCACCCATTGGCCTGTTCAGAAATGTTAGAGTGTAAACCTGCCTCTGAGGATTTCTCTTCTGATGATACAGCTATATACAGGTTTGATTCTCTTTATATACAACTATATAGCTGTATACAGTATTAGTAATTTGTATTTTGCTTATGAATTCTCTTAACATCACTTACTTATCCGACAGCATTACCCGGATTTAATCTTCTTGCAGTGAACTAGGTTCGGAGAATCCAGACAGCGCAGGAGTTTCAAGCACCCGGTTTGGGAGTAAAAGGGCAAGAAATTTGCAGCTATAAGCAGCTCAAGCTTCAGAAATCCATGAAAAGCTAATTTAGTACTAAAGAGACGATTGCGTTGTTAAGATCACTTGACATTTTTAATAAAAAAAATGAAGAGAAGGCTTTTAAACTTTGTAATGTACCTTTTAAGGCATTTTTAATGGCTAAAGCAGCTTATTTCAGCTTCAGCTATATTATCAGTTTAGCATTCTATTTGAAGCTACATTCTCTTTCTTTCAAGCTTCAGGTAAATTATGAAAATTTGGTTCGTTTCTTGTTACAGTCGTTAATTTAGAAAACAAGGATTTAAACTTCATATATAGAAATCGGACTTAAGTTTCATATTGCACAAGAAACCACTAAGTTGCTGATGAGTTCTTGTTCTTGTTGCTGAATTTCTCATCAGAAATATTCAAATTATATCCTCTGGATTTTCATTGAAATTGTACTTTCTAGGTTTAATTTATTATGTAGATGAGAATATTACTTGTTATTCTTTGAATCATTGGTTATATAAATCTGAGATTAATGAGTGACTGTGCAAATTGAATATTCAATCAAATACTGTGATTTGAATTTAAATATCTCAGTAACAAAACCACTTTGGCTTGTGCTCAAGTTGCCTCAGAAGAATTGCGGTTGGACAGGAAGGAAGTGCCAAGGTCGACTTTCAGTTACAGAAACTGACTTCGATCATATTCCAGACCCATAATCTGTCAAATCCCTTGCTGCTGTACATAAAGGTACTAACACTATCAAATTGCTAACGTTACTTACCCTTGATCAAATTCCAATTAATGTACAGTGAATAGAGGAACTATATCAGTGATTGTGCAATGAAGAAGGCTTTAATGGCGATCCATAAAATTCATCAAAACACATCATCTTTCACCATCCAATGTCTTAAAACATAATCAGGAGAGCTTTTTGTGTAATTAGGAGAGCTTTTTGTACCTTTTTAAAAAGGAGTTCATCAATTTGTGATAAATTCAAAACTTTTCTTAATTTTGTTTATTTTTAGCAATTCATTGTACCATCGTAATTCAATTTAAAAAAAAATTGAAAATATTAAGTGAAAAGGTTAAAATTCATGGACGAAAATCTACTCAATTACAGTAAAACTCTGAAATAGGATGGATTGGTCCATAGATTATGATACTCTTTATGAAAATAATAAAACAGAACCATATTTTACAAATGAAATCATAAGTAAACTTTAAATTTTCCAGATGATGCATCAAAAGTCATAACCTTGCAATGAATCTTTATCTTGAACATCAAAGTTATTAGTGAAACATTATCAATATTGAAGTGATATTTAAGATTTAATGCTATTTTGTTTTATTTCATATCAGTAGGTTAAATTTATTTTTACATTCAGAAATAGATTTTAAACAACAAAAAATAGTGATTTTTTACAAATTTATATTCAGAAAAAAAAACAATCATTTCCTATAACAATTAGACAACGCCTATTACATTTATTATGTTCCATGGTTACTTTTACATTCAGAAATGAATTTTAAACAACAAAAAATAGTGATTTCTTACAAATTTATATTGCTGATAATAATTAGACAACGCCTATTACATTTATTATGCTTCATGGTTAGTTTTACATTCAAAAATGGATTTTAAACAACAAAAAATAGTGATTTCTTACAAATTTATATTGCCAATCTCAGAAAAAAAACAATCATTTCCTATAACAATTAGACAACGCCTATTACATTTATTATGCTCCATGGTTATTCATGGCTGGGTGAAATAAATGATAAAAGCTGGGTCTAGGGTTTTGAATGCTGTTTATCCACGCTGGTATTCAATCTACATCTCCATTAATCATAAGTCAATCGAACTTGCTACAGTGTTACAGTGTGGGATATGCATACAGTCCTGGCAATACGTACTCTGGTAAAGCTCGGGAGTCGGAACCCGTCAGACATCGCGGTAATGAAACTTGGATACCAGGGTCAAAAGTTGTCCGGTGGGGTTGTATTGATGATATGATTGTTTTGTAAAAATATAAAAAATTTATTCCAACATGGGCATCGTGCATGCAGGACGATGATTGTAGAACGAAGACATTAAGACACCGGCCAAAAAGTTACAGTGAAAATTTCAAAACTTTTCATGATCCTGTTCTCTGTGAAGAATTATGGTCATTAGAAAACCGGCAAAGGAGTTTTGCTAAGATGTACGAAGGGATGTGCAAGCTCAGTGACGATCGCAGAATATCTGCGACCGAGGATTCCGGGTAAATGGAACACCCGCCATGAAAGTTTGTCGTGATTGGAATTTTGGTTCACTCGCGATGTCAAAACTTGGGAGTAATTTACGGAAAATCTTAAGCACAAGAAACGCCATTATGAGATTTCACTTGCGATGTGAAAACTTGGGAGTAATTTACGGCAAACCTTAAGCACAAGAAACGCCATTATGAGATTGGGCAGATGGCTGGGAATTAAGAAATGTTATTATGAAATTGGACGGATTGCTTGGAAGAGGGTAGGATGGAGTCAATTTATATTTGTAGGTTTTTTTTTTTCAAATTAAGTTCAGTTTATGTTTGGGTCTGTTTTAATGTTGGATGAAAAAACAATCTGTTCATGAGTGGGATGCTGTCACTAGGATTGTGGGAGATTTGGTCGAGCTTGGATGTTCTATGGAACAGTTTTATTGTTTTTAATTTACTTACCTGTTTAGAAGAAATTATATATATGTTTGTATGATTCTAGTGTCCAGGGGTTTTTCATGCTGAATCCACTTATGCATTTAGAAAGACAATTTAAACAACAGAAAATAGAGATTTTGTCCAAATTTACATGACCGGATACCAAAAAATAGAACGTTTAACTATATATAAGTTGCACATCTCCCCTGATTTTCCAAAAAGTATTAGGCAACGCTGACTTATACAATGTGTCTCCATGACTACGAACAATTAATTCCATTTTTTATATAATCCAATAACAGTGAAAATCTATGAAACTATGAAATGTGGTGGTTGTTAAAAAAAAGATTGAAAATTTTTGGGTGATGAGTTTAAGGTTTGAAAGAATGGTCACAGTGGTTATTGCAGATTCAGAGAGATTGGTAAAACGATTTGCTCTGTAATGGTTTTGCGTTTCAATGTTCAAAAACTCAGCTCGAGAATGTTGGTGATGGAGAAAGACAACTGCTCTGGTATAGTGGAAGGCAAAGAAACAAGCAAAAGTCGGGAAGAAATAAGAGAACACAGATGGAATAGCTCTTCCCTGGATAATTATGAACTAATGTCGTTCTTCAGTGAAGAGATGCCAAAGTCGCTCACTGTAAATGATGATGAATGGAAGAACGACATTTGCAGGAAAAGAGAGCAACCAAGTGTTTTCTTAAGTAGCAAGCAAAATTACCTTTATAGGGCCAACATGAAGTTAAAAGAAGTAATCAAAATGCCTAGGACTTCTATTAGAAAATGTATTTGCAACGAAAGTTAAACATTCCGTCAGTGTTATAATGTCACAATCTTGAGCATGTAGTGATATTTTCGTGGGAGGTAGAGATAATATGTGTTATATTTGTAAATGTGGAAACAAAAATATCATATAAGACAATCAATAAATATCTAGACAAGAAAAAGAGAGATAATATGTGTGATATTTGTAAATGCGGAAACACAAATATCATATAAGACAATTAATAAATATTCACACAAAAAAAACATAGATTTATGTGGTTCACCCAAACTTTCGGCTACGTCCACCAAGCATAGGTATCGGTTGTCTTATTATTCAGATGAAAGAGATTACAACATCTCACTCACATTCATGTCTGCCTCTACGGGCTTACATAAATAATGAGCAGAATTAGATTAGTTACATAGCTATTTTTTAAACTTGTGCTTTCATACCAAATTGATAGATTTGGTTGAACAAACCACTACAAAATAGGCTCCACTAAATCTACTCATATCTACCAAATCTGTGAAATTCATTGGCATATTCAACAATCTCCACCTTGACAACAATTAACTTGATACCTTGCTCCTTCTTTTGTTCATCACATTTTCTGCAAGCCAAGAGAAGCCACGCACCATCGTAGCTTCTCTAACAGCACTGGTTTTGTGAACATGTCTGCGCAGTTCTCTTTTGTATGCACTTTCTCAAGAGAGACTCCACGTTTATCGATGACCTATCTTACAAAATGGTACTTGATAGGTATATGTTTTGTTTTACTGTGGTAAGCTGGATTCTTAGCCAAGTGAATAACACTTTGGCTATCACAAAGTAACTTTACTTTGTCCTGCATCCTTCCAAACTCACCAAACAAACCTTTCAACCAAACTGCCTCTTTGCAAGCATGCGAAGAAGTTACGTATTCTGCTTCTGTAGTGGATAAAGCAACAATGTTATGTATCTTTGACATCCAACTAATAGCTCCACCTGCAAGAGTAAAGACATACCCTGAAGTCGACCTTCTCTTGTCCAAATCACCTATAAAATCATAATCAACATATCCACAGACTGATTCACAACCACTGTTATAGTTGATACAATAATCACTTGTGCCCCTCAGATACCGAAGCACCCATTTCACTGCTGCCCAATGCTCTTTACCTTGATTTTCCATATACCTGCTGACAACCCCAACTACATGTGAAATGTCTGGCCTTGTACTAACCATCACATACATTATACTTTCTACTGCATTAGCATATGGTATTCAAGACATATATTCATTTTCTTCTTTTGTACTAGGACATAAACTTGAAGAAAACTTAAAATGGGAAGCCACAGGGATTGTTACTGGTTTCACATCATTCATACCAAACCTCAAAAGTATCTTCTCAACATACTTCTGTTGTGACAACCAAAGCTTACCATTCCTCCTATCTCTGAATATCTCCATGCCCAAAATCTGCCTTGCTACCCCTATATCTTTCATATTGAACATCCTAGCCATCTAAGCCTTTAACCTGTTGATCTCAGTTATGATTTTGCTTGCTAAAAACATATTGTCAACATACAATACTAAGATAATGAATATGCCATTATTCAATTTCTTAAAGTAGACACAATGATCATACTCACTCCTTGTATAATTCCGGCTCACCATGAAAGATTCAAGTTTCTGGTACCATTGTCTAGGCGACTGCCTCAAACCATACAATGATTTCTTGAGCTTGCAAACAAATTTCTTATTGCAATTCTGAACGAACCCTTCAGGTTGTTCCATGTAAATTTCCTCATCCAAATCTCCATGTAAGAAAACAGTCTTAACATCTAGTTGCTCCAACTCCAAATCAAGCAATGCAACTAATACTAACACAATTCGAATTGAAATAGTCTTTACAACTGGTGAAAAAATCTCATGAAAGTCAATACCTACTTTCTGAGAATATCCTTTCGCAACCAACCTTGCCTTGTACCTTTTCACCTTATCATCAACACCCTTCTTCAGCTTGTAGACCCACTTGCAATTCTTGGAAGTTCTACCAGGTCCCATGTAGCATTCCTCTCTAATGCCTTCATTTCATCCTTCATTGCTTCTTTCCATTTATTACTGTTAGAACCCTTCATGAATTCCTGATAGCATGGAGGTTCATCATCATTAGTACTTAAAGAAACTGATGAAACAAAATCATCATACCTTCTTGGAGGATTTCTGACCCGTGTATATCTCCTTAGGGAAGTTTGTGGTGCATCCACAATCTGTTGACTGTCATCATCAACCATGTCTTCCTTTGTTGCAGGAGACTCTTCATGAATATCTTCTGAAACTTGTTCATGTTCACCTTCATTAGTTTCAAACTGAATTTGCTAATACTTTAGTGCTTCTTCCTGTTTCATTTGAACATCTACATTTGATTTGATGAGAGATGATTCATCAAATATTACATCTATGTTAATGGTGATCTTGTGGGCAGTAGGATCCCACAACCTGTAACCCTTAATACCATCACCATATCCAACAAAGATAAGCCTTTTTGATTTTGGATCTAATTTGGAACGCTGATGTTTCAAAATTAGAGCATAGGCTTCACAACAAAAAACATTAAGATTAGAATAATTACAAGGATGACATGTCCATACCTCTTTTGGAATTTTGCACTCTATTTTCGTTGATGGTGATCGATTCACAAGATAACAAGCTGTAGTCACGGCTTCTTCCCACAATTCCTGCTACAAGTTGGCGTTACTAAGCATACTCCTTTCTCTCTCTAGAATAGTCATGTTCATGTGTTCATCAACTCCATTTTGTTGAGGAGTATAGGTAGTAGTTTTATTCCTATCAATCCCAAACTCCTTGCAATAGTTCTCAAATTCCATTGATGTAAATTCACCACCATTATCAGTTCTTAAACATTTAATGGAGTTACCAGTGCTCTTTTCCACTAAAACTCTAAACTGCTTGAAAACTGTAAATATATCAGCCTTACTTTTCAACATATAGACCCAAAACTTTCTAGATAAATCATCTATAAAAGTTACAAAATATGATGATCCTCCAAATGAAATAGTAGGGGATGGTCCCCAAACATCAGAATGAATATAATCAAGGAGTCCTTTACTGGTGTGTCTTCCGATTTTAAATCTCTGCCTATTATGTTTTCCATAAATACAGTGCTTGCAGAAATCCAACTTTAAAGACTTTAGACTACAAAGTAACTTTCGATCAGTTAATACCTTTAATCCTTGTTCGCTCATATGACCCAACCATTTATGCCACAGTCGAACATGATCATGTCTTTCTTAGATACCGTTGTTGCATGATCTGACTTAGTTCTTCCTTCTAACATGAACATGTTACCAACCTTCTTCGCTTTCATAACCAATAGGATTACTTTGTAGACCTTCATAACTCCACCTTGAACAATACTCTTATATCCTCCAGTGTCTAAGACTCCCAAATAAATTATGTTCTTCCTAATCTCAGGTACATGTCTCACATCAGTTAGTATTTTAACAATTCCATCAAACATCTTAATTCAAATGCTACCAATTCCCACAACTTTACATGAAATATCATTTCCCATGTAAACTATTCCACCATCTATAGACTGGTAAGTAATAAACCAGTGTCTATGAAGACACATGTGATTTGAAGCACCAGAATCTAATAACCACTATTGATCATGACGTGAACCAATACTAATTGATAAAACTTCATCAGTCATACCTGAACATGTTTCAGTTGTGTTTGCTTCCTTTGTATCTTTTGGAGGGTCTTCTTTGGAGGCTTGTTGTCTCTTCCAAAAATCTTTCTTCAGGTATCCAGATTTTCCACAAAACCAACACTTAAGTTTTCTCTTCTTTCCCTTCGAATTTTACCGAGAGAAATCCCTCTCACCGTGTCCTCTTTCTTTAGGTCTTCCTCTGACCATCATCACCTCAGATGTAGAGGTTTCTAGATTGCATTTCTTCCTTGTTTCCTCAGACAGTAAAACTCCAACAATATCATCAAACTCAATACTTTATGTTGAACTGAGACTAATAGAGGTAACAAAGTGATCCCATGACACGGGAAAATAACACAATAATGTAATTGCCTTATCTTCAGATTCGAATTTCACTCCCATGCTAGTCAACTGGACTAAGAGAGTATTAAAATTATTTAAATGATCAACTATTTTCGTACCTTCCTTCATGTGAAAACTATACAATTGTCATTTCAGTAAGATCCTGTTTGTCAAGGATTTTGTCATATACAAGATTTCCATCTTCGTCCATAAACCGACTGCTGTCTTCTCCGAGACAATATTGAACAGAACATCGTCGGCCAAACACAAGCATATGGCACTCAATGCTCTCGCATCCATCTCATCTTAGTCATCATCTGTTATGGTCGCGGGTTTCTTTGTTTTTTCCAAAAGCGCCTTCACCATGCCTTGCTTCATGAGCATATCATACATCTTAACCTTCCAGATCTCAAAATTGTTCTTGCCATTGAACTTCTCAATTTCGAACTTAGCACTTTGCATCTTTGCCATTAGAGGAAACATTCCAAAAAACACCACTGCTTATAATAACCAAGGCCCTTTCAAAAAAATATGTGGAGGAATGATGGTATAAAATTTACAAGGTTTAATAAAAAAGTTTAATCAAAAAAACATTTTTACTAACCCCACCTTTTCCTCACCTTTTATTAAAAAATAAAAAATAAAATTTAAAATCCACCTTGTTTAATAAAAAACCTTTTAATAAAAATACACCTTTACTTTAATCCCTCCACTTTTTCAATTGTTTTAAACATTCACCTTCGATCCTTCAACTTTTAATAAATAAAAGTCAACCTTTCATACTTTGCAAACAACAACCATGCCTTTAATTTTTGAAAATAAAAGACATACAAATGCTATCATGCAAAAATTTCTTGATCCGCGACATTTGAGGGAGTCACCGCACCTCACGATACAACTTGAGTGCGGCGATCTCAAAGATTCGTCGAACTGTTCCACATAGCTGGACTGCGGCGATTTGAGTATTTCTACGCACCTGTCAATGCAGCTGGATTGTGACAATCCGAGGATTTTCAAAGTAGAGTAAGTTTGGCTAGTAAGATGCCACACCCTTCTAGAGGAGGGGCCCACGACGATGTGGAAATCGATGCACCTTACACAGATGTAGCTGATCCTCTAAAATTTGACGCCCTTGACACCCTCTCCTCCAACTCGCTCTTATACCACTTGTTATATTTGTAAATGCGGAAACACAAATATCATATAAGATAATCAATAAATACTCAGATAAGAAACATAGAGATTTACGTGGTTCCCCCAAACGTTGGGCTACGTCCACCAAGCATAGGTATTGGTTGTCTTATTATTCATATCAAAGAGATTACAACGGTTCACTCACATTCCTGTCTGCCTCTACGGGCTTACATAAATAATGAGAAGAATTAGATTAGTTACACAACTATTTTCTAAACTTGTGCGTTCATACCAAATTGGTAGATTTGGTTGAACAAACTACTACAAAATAGGCTCCACTAAATCTGCTCATATCTACCAAATCTATGAAATTCGTTGGCATATTCAACAATATGGAGGAAGTCTATCACAAGTGAAAACAATAGAGAAAGAAGAATACACAAAAAATATTGGAGAATGAAAGCTACCACAAATCTATTATTGCATGTATTAAATAGTATATATTGGACACTCTACGGTAACTATAGTAACGAACAAATGGTTACAAAAAACAACTACAGGTAAACATCGAGATTATCGAAAAATACAACTCTTAACATTCCCTCTTAATCTCGAGGATTACATTATTAATATTGCCTAAAATTTGACATTGAAATTGAAAAACATATCTTCCCAAAGGTTTAGTGAAGATATCAGCTAGCTGAGCATTAAAACTACAAAATTTGAGATAAATGTCACCATTTTTGACGAGTTCACGAATGAAGTGAAATCAAGTATCAATGTGTTTTCTTTTCTCATGAAACACATTATATGTTCAAAAAAAAATGGAAATATGTTCTTTTATCATATATCCAAAATCCATCGAAAGCCTTTGAAGCCAAACCACATGGCATGTTGTTGTTGTTTTTTCTATATATTCTGCTTCTGTAGAAGAGATATAAACTATGGGTTGCTTCCTAGATGCCCACAGAATCAAATTCTTTCCAAAAAAGAAAAGCATATCTTGAAGTACTTTTTCTATCGTCCATACTCCCTGCATAATCATTGTCGGTGTAACCTGTAAGCATACTGTCTACTAAAGTTGTGTACCAAAAAACATAAGTGGTTGTACCTGCGATGCATCTTAAGATCATCTTTCCAACTTTCCAATGATAGGGGATTCCATAAACCTGGAAATAAAACTTGCTGCAAATGTTATGTCAGGTCTTGTAGTAGTAAGATACATAAGACTACCAACAAGCTGTTTATACAATGTGGAATTAACTACTGATCCCAAATCTTCTTTACTTAATTTAGTGCCAAGAGTAATAGGAGTGTCATCAGGCTTACATTTTTCCATCTTAAGCTTTTTCAAAACTTTAGCATCATATTTCTGTTGACTAATAAATATACCATGATCAGATTGATCTACTTCAACGCCTAAGAAATACTTCATTAATCCAAGATCTGTCATTTCAAACTCATTTTTCACGGTTGTTTTAAATTCAACTAACATCATGTTTCCTCTGTAGATCATGTCGTCAACATAAAGACATAGGATGAGAATATTACCTTGTTGGTTTACCTTGATATACAAAGTAGGCTCATTGTTGCTCCTACTGAAACCATCTTTGAGTAAATAATCATCAATTCTATTGCACCAAGCTCGTGGAGCTTGCTTCAAACCGTACAAGGATTTCTTTAATTTGTACACTCGACACTCTTGTGTTTTAAATTAAAATCCAGGTGGCAGATGGGCATACACTTCTTCATTTAACACTCCTTTTAGAAAGGAGGACTTGACATCCATTTGATAAATAAGCCACTTGTTTTGTGCTTCAATGGCCAAAACAAATTGAACAATATCTAATCTTGCTACAAGTGTGAAAGTTTCACCATAATCAATGCCAGGTTGTTGTGAAAAACCTCTGGTAACTAATCTTGCTTTTGTTTCTCAATCTCACATTTTTCATTTAAATTTGTTTTATAAACCCATTTAACACCTATGGTATTTTTATCTGTAGGCAGATCAACTAAATACCATGTATTGTTTCTTTCAATAGATTTTATTTAATTATTCATTGCATCTACCCATTCCTTTTTCTTTGCAACTTCATCAAAACAAGTAGGCGGAGATAAGAAAAATGCAAACTGTACTATATTATCATCTTGGTCATATATATCACTCAAATTTCTCATTCTTTGATGTTTATGATCAGAATCAGAATCACTATGAGATGAATAATCATTATGAGATGAAGAACTACTTTCACTTTGAACTTGAAATCTTGGAAGGCATGTTGTAGGTGCTTGATGTTCGTTTAACTGAAGAGAAGGATTATGAAAAGTATTTCTTTCCATTTCATTCCATGATTTATCTTCCATGAATTTAACATCTCTACTAAAAATTCCCCTCAGCCGTTACGTTTACAAGCGAAGCAGAAGGTGCATATTTTTTTTTTTTTTTTAAACAGGATGACAACAACGATTGCAGCTAAACAAAACATCTGAAGGCAAGCACCACGCTCGCAGAACAGGAAATAGTCAACCATGACTCCACGCACTAGCATAAGAGAAATTGGGTGAAACATGCATAAAACAACAAGGAGCAATGACTACCCGCCCGACACAAACATGACCATGCCTAGAAGCTAAGGGACAACATCCCCATCCTGACACAACAACCTCGACGACCAGTTAACGAGAACCTCCATGGTGTGCAACCCAACGCATGAAGGCGTTCAACCCATGCGCTGATGGAAAACTTACGACGACCACCAAAACTCACACGGAAGCACAGATCGACAAGATGCAAGATGATGTCGTTCGAAGAAAAGCGCAAGTTAATACACGACTTCGCCAACAACCCAACCATTAATCAAGTCCAAATTAATCAATACTTACAATCTAATTTAACATTAGTTACTAATCTAATTAGCAAGTCTAAATTACACATTAGTCAATAAATTACAAATCTAATTTAACATTAAATAAAAGTCTAATTTACAACTTAGATACACATCTAAAATAGATACAAGTCTAAACTACAGGTTAAATACAAGTCTAAATTAGATACAAGTCTAAGTTAGATACAAGTCTAGATTACAAATTCAATACAAGTCTAAATTTGCAAACTAATTACAAGTCTAGATTGCAAACTAAATACAAGTCTACATTACCAATTAAATACAATCTAAATTATCCATTTACCAATATACAACAACATTAACCCTAGTAATGTATAACACTATAAATATGACATTATTCACAACCTTAATTTCCAAAACGCTGTCATCATTATTAAACGTATTAAAGTTTAACCGACTCTCTATTACACACTAAAACTGTTGAGTAATAACAAGCTGTAAAAAAAAAATCCAAATTTCTGACTACAATCACCCACGTGCAGCCTAATAAATACATGAATGTTGGAGTAATGAGATAGCTGGATATTAAAACGAGATAGCGTTGTGAAATGTAAGGAAATCACTATCATTTGATTCCTGGACAAGCTGTCAGCACTGTTACAGACACACTGTACCTAACTTTAGTAAATCTCTGGAACAAAATAATAATCATGCTCTTAAAAACATCTCTGCAGGAATCGCTGACCCAATGCATTAATCAGATAATTAAAAATCCATAATAAGGTGCTAGGTTTTAGACGCTACTTAAATGCTATATTGAAAGGCCGGGTATTAAAATGCTATCCTTGTGTGTGTACACACAAAGTGGAAGAAGGGAGAATGCTGTCAAGTGATGCCATGGGAATCACTACCCATTGTAATAAGGCTGTGTGAATCTGTGAAAGATAGGAAATAATAAAGATAGGCAGTTAATGCATGGGTGTAGTGAAATCCATTATTAAATACCATTGCTGTGTTAACTTAGTAGAATGTCTAAGACGCAACAGAGGTCAATTCGCTGAGATAACGAAATTCACCATGATAGCAATTAAATGGCTGAATGCATTGATAGGAGTGTGATATATAAGGAAGAAAAACACGGAATCACTCTCCAGGTGGAAAATCAGAAGAGATCAAATACTCAGTCGGCTAACAACGCAATCTGATAAGGTTTTCTACCCCAATAGCATGAATTTACTATTGGTTTAAGGTTAAAAAAAAACACGGGGTAATCAATGAAATCGCTGGCTAGGTTTTGTGATAAAGGATATGGGATTTGATGGAGACCTGGGTAAAAATCGTGGACAAGGAAAATGCAGTTATAATTACCACTTCAGAACGCAGAGAAACAAAATCGTTGTGGTCTATCACTATGGATGCTCTGATAATAACAACACAACGCCCAGACACACAAATTTATTGTGGTTTATCCCAAGATCGAGGTCAGTTAAAGGGGAAAGATTCACTGAGTTTTAACTTAGTAAAACTCACAGTCAGACGTCGGTGGAGATTGTTGTGGTTATCACAAAACAATACGTTGTAACACAATTGCAGCCAAGGACAAATGCAACCAAAGTAAATTTACCACAATCGTAGTCACACTCAGAAATCATTAAATCCATTATATAACTCGATGTCATAATGGTTAAATTCGTTGTCTGTGAATGCATAAATAAATGGTAATCTTGCAGCGTAAAATCGCCCTCAAAACATTAAAACACAGAGTACATTCGCCCTCAAATATACTAAATCTTAGAGGAATAATTTCATGGTTGAAATCTTGTAAAACGTCGCAGGGGCTCTAGGAAAATTCTCGTTGGGTTTCAAGGCATAGCCTTACTATCATTCCGGGGTAAAACACAATCCAAATACAATGTAAAGGTTGTCAATCCAGTGACAAACACAGTCTCAATTCATCTTCAAAATATTAAAGTGCAAAGGTATAATTCAAAATGCTGAGAATATTGCCAAAAAAAACAAAACACAAAGTTAAGTAGCGAGGGAGGTAATACAACGTAGAGTTAAATTATCCAACAATATATATAAAAAAAACACAGAGTTAAAAATTTCGTGGTTGAGGGTGTTGAAATGCAGAGAATACTAAACACAGTTTTCAGATGCCGAGAATGATTACGATGTAGAGGTGATATAACATGCAGATACCAATGCAATGCAGAGATCAAGAATGAGGATAAGAAGGGGTAAACAATTGGGAAAACATAGCCTTCAGTCATCATCCACGCATAGAAAATTGAGGCATTAGGATCTATAGGTCTATTAACACCGAAGTGACGACCGTCGATCTGGCTCCTGGTTGACTTCTCAGGTGTGGATTGATGATCTAGGAATGAGGTGTGGATTGATGATCTAGGAATGAGGACGAAGTAAGCACAACGCTTCACAATAAATCAATAAAACCAATAGGACAGTCATGTCATTCAGGGATCGAATGCTAAGGGAATCAAGTCAAGCAGGGAGATTAAGGTTATGGGGAAATCAAGTTCTCGATTACATTTCTAAGTCAAACACCTTCCTACACAAGTAAAAGTATAGAAATGAAAGCTCCAGATCAATAGTAATCTACTATGAAAAACCAAAGCTTGCATACCATAGCCCAAGGTGACCTCTCCAAGTTGATGTCCCATGTGCTTTATGTAGCTCCCGCTTGCTGACCGCTGAGACTTCACCAGTACCTCCCAACCAACGCTAGGGGTAATCTTATCCCCCCTTAGCCCCCCAAGCCGTAAAGGGGCCACATACACTAAACCAAAGAACAACTACCTCCCAGTTTGCCTCGCAAGGCCAAGCTACCACTCCTCACCGAGATGGGTATCCCAACTCCCACAAGCTAAGTTAGTTAAGTTTGAAATTCTGCAACGTAACGTTACACATAACAAAAGAGATCCATCCTCCTCCTCCTCCCTTCTTTATATAGAGTTTCTAAGCCATCTTCTTTCCCAATTTCCTATTTAATTTATTGTTAAAAAGTTTAATTCAGAAAAATCCTCCCCGTACATGTGTCACCCATCCCTTTCGTTGCACTAGAAATTAATTTCATTAATTATTTAATTACTCCTATTTCCCTCACCCACCTAAAG
>ML798747.1:156427-173350 GCA_009831015.1 Picea engelmannii | reverse complement strand
TATTGTTAAAAAGTTTAATTCAGAAAAATCCTCCCCGTACATGTGTCACCCATCCCTTTCGTTGCACTAGAAATTAATTTCATTAATTATTTAATTACTCCTATTTCCCTCACCCACCTAAAGGCATTCCTAGAATCGCTCCTAGATGTCCTCATATTCCCTTACACATTTTAATGACTTACCCCCCCTTACCAATTCACTAGTTGAGCTCAATTTAGAAAGTTCTTAATGGCAAGATACCTTACTAAGTTAGTCATTCTGCTTTTTCTTTATGTTTCCCTTTCTCTTTATGTTTCCCCCTTTTCCCCTTAGTTTCCTAATTCTTTAAAATTTCCCTCTTTCCATTTTTATCTAAAACTCAAATTAGCAAGTGTAGGAAATTACCCTTTTCCCCTTTTTCTTTTTAATTAANCCCCAAGGTAATTTGATTTTAATAATTTAATCGAGTTTCTTACCCCCTTTTTGTCACATGTTTAAAGATGATTATTATTATTATTATTTTTTTACCACAAGTATTACTTTAGACGTAGATTTTAATTTTCAAGGCTAGGCGACATTTTAATTAGGGAATTTTTTTTTTTTAAACTTTCTCATCACATCATTCGTTCTAAGGCCATCTAGTTTTATTCACTTATTAGTTAACAATGCGATGTGCCCTTTAGGATGCACTAGGTTCTCCAAGGGTGCCACTCACCTCATTCTGTTTCCCTTATGCGACGTGCCCTTTAGGACGCACTACATGCTCCTAGGGTGCCACTCGTCTCTTTCTATTTTTCTTATGCGACGTTCCCTTCAGGACGCACTACATGATCCAAGGGTGCCACTCTCCTCTTGAATGACATGGTAGACATAAAAAACCCCTAGAGTCAATACTCCTTCATGTGATATTGTGGGAGACTAAGGGCCTCTAGGCCCCTTCCTTATTGCGCACCCCTTAGAATCATTGTGAGCGACTATCACAGTTTTTCCTCACGACATCGTGGGTATTCTCGAGCTAGGTAATGATTAACCTATAGTTCAATCCATGACGAGAGTACTAGTAGGCTGTGGTAGGGATGCTGTCCACACCTATCCTTCAATGTCTTTGGTTATCATGCATGACCCCTCTACTCCACATGTGAGTCTGGTTGACAAGCTATCGTCAACTTGCATCATCAACGAATCATGTTAGAAATAATATCCATACTCATATCATCTAATCAGATGCACAAATTCCATATATACAACAATCAAACCCCAATAGTCCACTCCCTGACTCGATCTAGAGTCCAAGGGTTTCATCAATGCCTCTGCATCCTCGAGGTCCAAAATCCTTAACACTCAGGAAATCCGAGTCAATAGCACTTGTCTATGTCAATACAACAAAATGACATGTCATCAATCCATAACGCCTCATAATCATAATCAAATTCCCAATAGTATAATAATCCGGATCACTTGTAAGCAAGTGTCCTCAAAGAATAAGTTTTCTCAGTGCGTGCAAGAGCGAGATGTTACATACACCCCTTCTTGGTCTATACTTTGTCCCGAAGTTTCACAGTATATAAGTGCCAAAATAATGTGTATCACAGTGTGAAAAGTCTATCTATCAAACAAAAATGAAAACTGCTGGCGCATATCATATGTGTCCTCCCAGGTCGTTAGTTGTCCCACTGGACCTTGAACTGATCTACTGTTCGACGCCGTAGCTGTCGGGTGCAATGATCTAGGATGCAGATCGGCTCAGCTATGAGCATCCCCTCGTCTGATACTTGCAAGAAACTCATGTCAATAACATGTGTAGGATCACTAATATAATGTCTCAAAACAGATACATGAAAAACATCGTGCATATGCCTCAAAGAATCAGGCAAGGCTAGTCGATAGGCCATGGGCCCCTTCCTCTCCACAATATCGAAAGGTCCCACGAACCTAGGAGAGAGTTTATCTCCCTTTCCAAACTTGATTGAACTCTTATGCAGTTTTACCTACAAGAAGACTCGATCGCCAACTTCGTAACTACGGTCGACACGGTGTGCATCGACATAACTCTTCTGTCGATCCTGCGCTTCTTTGATCTTTTGTCTTATTGTTTTCATTTTCTCTTCCATTTCTTGGATCGCTTCTAGTCCCACCAGGACCCTATCCTCAAGTTGATCCCAACTCAAAGGCGTTCGACACGGTCACCCATAAAGGAACTCGAAAGGCACCATTTTAATGGTGCTTTGGTAATTGTTGTTATAAGCGAATTCTACCAGTGGAAAGAATTCTTTCCAATGCTTCTGTTGGTCCATCACGTACATACACAACATGTCTTCCAAGGTATGGTTCATTCGTTTGGTCTACCCGTCAGTCTCCAGGTGATACGCAGTACTAAAGTTAAGTTGGGTTCCCAAGGACTCTTGGAAACTAGTCCAAAATCGTCTAGTAAACACCGATCCTCGATCAGATATAATCCTCTTAGGCATGCCATGCGGCCTCACAATCTCCCTGATGAAAACTATAGCTATGTAAGGTTCCTAATACATCGTACGCATAGGAATAAAATGAAAACTCTTTGTCAGAGTGTCAACTACCACGAAAATAGAGTCATGTCTCCTTGTCGTCATTGACAATCCAACAATGAAATCCATCGAAATAACCTCCCATTTCGATTCCGGAATAGCATGTGGCTGTAGTAATCCTATTGGATGTCTATGTTCAGCCTTTACCTGCGGACATTCTAGACATATGGCCACATAGTTAACTATGTCTTCCTTCCTTCCCTTCCAGAAAAATAAGGGTTTAAGGTCCGCCCTCATCTTCGTGACTCCTGGGTGGGCCATGTATACTTCTCTGCTAGCCTCATTTAGGATCAAAATCCTCAACTCGCCGTTCATTGGTATGTAAATCCGATTTTTAAACCTCAATAATCCATCATCGTCAAACGTAAATGCTTCAAATATTGGTACCATCATTGTGTTTTGTCTGATAAAATCCTCGACCTCCTTGTACCAGTCATCGTCGCACTGTAAATTTAGAATCTTTTCATGTAGATTTGTCTGAAGAGGCAACATTGAAAAGATGCGTGGTCTTCGACTCAATGCATCCACCACTCGGTTCACAGTAACTTTTATGTAAGTAATCTTGAAGTCATACTCACTAAGCAATTCTGACCAACATCGTTGTCACGCGTTCAGGTCGCTTTGTGTAAATATGTGCTGTAGTCCACAATGGTCCATCTTTAATTCAAATTTTCATCAAACAAGGTAGTGTCTCCAAACTTCAAGGCATAAACAATGACTAATAACTCCAAATCGCGCGTCGCGTAGTTCTCCTCATTCCTTCTTAGTTTCCTCGATATGTAAGTGATCACTCGATCGTCTTGCATCAAGACTTCGCCTAAGCCTTCCTTGGATGCGTCAGTGCATACCAAGAATTCCGGGTCCATGTCAGGGAACTTTCGTATCGGTGTTGTTGTCAACAACTCTTTGAGCCTCTGAAATGCTTCCGTGCATTTCTCGGTCGAAACAAACTTGTTCTTCTTTTGCAATTCCATGATCGGATTTTCTATCTTCGAAAATCCCTCGACGAACCGTCGATAATATCCTGCTAAACCCATGAAGCTACGCACTTTTGGGACATTCGTCGGCACAGGCCATTCCATAATAGCCTCAACCTTTGATGGATCCATGATGATACCTTGGTCGGAGATGACATTCCCTAAGTAGTGAATCCTCGATTGATAAAACGAGAATTTGGACAACTTCCCAAACAATTGGTGCTCTCGCAGGCACTGTAACACCAAGCGCAAGTGCTCGTCATGCTCCTCCATCGTCCGAGAGTAAATCAAAATATCATCAATGAATACTTAGACGAACTTGTCCAAGTACTTGTGGAACACCCCGTTCATCAAACTCATAAATACCCCTGGGGCGTTTGTCAGTCCAAACGGTAAAACAGTAAACTCGTAATGTCCAAACCTCGTCTTAAAGGCGGTCTTAGGGACGTCGTCCTCCTTGATCTGTAACTGGTGATACCCTGATCAAAAATCGATATTTGAAAACATCGTAGCACCCTTCATTTGATCAAACAAATCACCAATCCTCGGAAACGGATATTGATTCTTGATCGTTGCCTTGTTCAATTGACGATAATCAACACAGAGTCTCCATGACCCATCCTTATTTCATATGAAGATAACAGGCGCACCCCATGGCGACACACTTGGACGTATAAGTCCTAGGTCCAACAGATCCTTCAGTTGCATTCTCAACTCTTATAACTCTGAGGTCGACATATGATAAGGTGTTTTCGCTATTGGTTCAGTCCCCGGTTTTAGGTCTATGGTAAAATCCAATTCCCTCTCTGGCGGCATCTCAGGTAACTCCTTCGGAAAGACGTTTGCAAACTCTCTCACCACCGGAAGGTGTTCAAGAACTTCCGCTACTCCCTTCTCATTTAACGAAAGGATCACATAAATATTACATCCCTTGTGCATGCTCTTCCACAGATGTAAGGAAGAGATGAACCTCGGGGAAAATCCCTGGTTCTGTCCTACAATCACACATCTCTATTCCTCATCATTGACCAAGCTCAACCGTTTCGTCTTACAATTGAGTATCACCTCATGCGATTCCAACCAGTCCATACCAATCACAACGTCATAAGATCTTAAGATCGTGATGTACAGGTTGGCCCTGGTGAAAAACTCTCCCAAGTTAAGGGTACAGCTCGTAACCTTTCCTCCAACCTTCTGTTTGTCTCCCGAAGCCATCTCTACAAAGCTAAACTCATCCTGTTCAACTACCTTTACCTTAATCCTTTTTAGCATTGCACCATAAATGAAACTCTCGGTAGCGCCGAGATCTATCAAAATACTAAGGGTCTGGTCAGAGACGGTACCTGACGTCTCAAGCATAGTCGACTGGTGCTCTGCCTGACAGTTATTCTTCGTTGCATGAATCCGATAGGCCTTTCCCAAATCTCCCACGTTAGTGGGTCCAATGGAGCCATATGCCTTAGTTCTCTCCACTAGGCAGTCACGCTGGTAGTGTGGCTCCCCACATGTCTAACACCCATTCTTCAGTTTAGTACTCCTAGTACCCAAAGTAGAAGCTGACGACCCACCGACCTGGAATCTTGGTCTGTTCTTCTGAACATGCCTAAACTGCTGCTACTGCGGTCGACGCTGCTGTTGATGCTGTGGTCCTCGATAATGAGTCCACTACTGAGGCGTTGGTCGCCGAGGTGTAGTGATAGTGAATCCTCTCTGGAAGCCACGATATCCTAGCGTATGTTTGGTTGGTGTTTGGTGCTGCAGCGCACCAGATGACACCTACCCTGCCAGCCTCGTTGGAGTCCTGCTATGACCCTCGCTGATAAGCTCCTCCTTTGCTATGAAGGCCTTCTGGATGACATCATGCAAGGTCTGAGGCATCATAATCCTAAACTTTGCATGTATGATGACATTAAGGCCAAACAAGAATCTGTTGACCTTAAGTTTCTCAGTATTAAGGTACAGAGCATACCGAAGAAACTCCATAAAATGGGCCTCGTACTCGGGCACCGTACAATCGCCCTGTTGTAAGGCATTGAACTCATTGAGATGACACTCAATGAATTCCTATGATATGTACCTCTCTCGGAACCGTTCCTCGAACAATTCCCATCACATGTCTTCGATGGTCATGTTCAAGTGTGGCAGGAGCGTCTTCCACCATAGAAGAGCGCTCCCCTTCAGTTGAAAGACCATCATGCATAACTTCATGTTGGAGGTATAGTCATGAAGTGCAAAGCACATCACCATATTCTCCAACCATGCCTTGGCGGCTGCGCCATCTTGGGCACCAAAGAACTTAGGAAATTTGACCTTCTCGAGTTCACAGTGAATGCTACCAGTACCAACCGGAGTGCGCGGTGGACCCGTAGGGGGTGTCGATGCCCTGGCCTCATCTCTGTCCAAACGACTAATCAGTTCCTCATACATGCGTTGAAAAGACCTCATCATCCCAACCACATCACCCACCGCTATCTACTCCTGCCCGACAACCTGTTTGTCTCCCCGGGGGTTAGACCCCTCAGGTGTGGATGCCACTGTAGGCATCACGCCTCCTCCCCGAGCACCATGTCGTCTGCCTCCGCGACGTCCTCTAACCATGATTACCTGCACGAATACAAGTCAAATTAATTAGCAACATCATAACCAACATCATATCAATGAAAGTCGTAGTGTTCCCAAGTCGCGGGTTGAACCTGCTTTGATACCATATGTAAAGTCCCCTCAGTCGTTACGTCTACAAGCGAAGCAAAATGTGCATAATTTTTTTTTTATAAACATGATGACAACAGAGATTGCATCTAAACAACACATATGATGGCAAGCACCATGTCCACAGAACAGACAACGGTCAAACATGACTCCACACACTGGCATAAGAGCAATTGGGCGAAACCTGCGTAAAACAACAAGGAGAAACAACTACTTGCCCGACAAAAACATGACCACACCTACAAGCTAAGGGACAACATCCCCATCCCAACACAATGGCCTCGATGACCAATTAACTAGAACCTCCATGGCACGCAACCCAACGCATGAAGGCGTTCAACCCATGCTCCAATGGAAAACTTACGACGACCAACAACACTCACACAAAAGCACAGATCGAGAAGATGCAAGATGACATCGTTCGAAGAAAAGCACAAGCTAATACACGACTTCGCCAACAACCCAACCATTAATCAAGTTCAAATTAATCAATACTTACAATCTAATTTAACATTAGTTACCAATCTAATTAGCAAGTCTAAATTACACATTAGTCAATAAATTACAAATCTAATTTAACATTAAATACAAGTCTAATTTACAACTTAGATACATGTCTAAAATAGATACAAGTCTAAACTACAGGTTAAATACAAGTCTAAATTATAAATTAGATACAAGTCTAGATTACAAATTCAATACAAGTCTAAATTTGCAAACTAATTTCAAGTCTAGATTGCAAACTAAATACAAGTCTACATTACCAATTAAATACAATCAAAATTAGCCATTTACCAATATACAACAACATTAACCCTAGTAATGTATAATGCTATACATATGACATTATTCACAACCTTAATTTCCAAAACGTTGTCAGCATTATTAACCATATTAAAGTTTAACCGACTGTCTATTACACACTAAAACTATTGAGTAATAACAAGCTGTAAAAAAAAATTCCAAATTTCTGACTACAATCACCCACGCGCAACCTAATAAATACAAGAATGCTGGAGTAATGAGATAGTTGGATATTAAAACGAGATAACATTGTGAAAGGTAAGGAAATAACTATCATTTAATTCCTGGACAAGATGTCAGCACTGTCACAGACACGATGTACCTAACTTTAGTAAATCTATGGCACAAAATAATAATCATGCTCTTAAAAACATCTCTGTAGGAATCACTGACCCAATTCATTAATCAACTAATTAAAACTCCATAATAAGGTGTTAGGTTTTAGATGCTACTTAAGTGCTATATTGAAAGGCTGGGTATTAAAACGCTATCCCTGCGCGTGTACACGCAGAGTGGAAGAAGGGAGAATGTTTTCAAGTGATGCCATGAGAATCGCTGCCCATTGTAATAAGGCTGTGTGAATCTGTGCAAGGTAGGAAATAATAAAGATATCCAGTTAATGCATGGGTGCAGTGAAATCCATTATTAAATACCATCACTATGTTAAATTAGTAGAATGGCTAAGACGCAACAGAAGTCAATTCGTTGAGATAATGAAATTCACCGTGATAGAAATTAAATGGTTGAATGCATTGGTAGGAGTGCGATATATAAGGAAGAAAAACGTGGACTCACCCTCCAGGTGGAAACACAGACGTGATCAAATACTCAGTCGGCTAACAATGCAATCCGACGAGTTTCACTACCCTGATAGCATGAATTGATTGTTGGTTTAAGGTAAAAAAAAAACGCAGGGTAATCAACGAAATTGCTGGCCAGGTTCTGCGATAAAGGATACAGGATTTGATGGAGACCTGGGTAAAAACCGTGGACAAGGAAAACACAGTTATAATTACCACTTTAGAATGCAGAGAAACAAAATTGCTATGGTCTATCACTATGGATGCTCTGATATTGATAAAACAACTCCCATGCACACAAATTTACTGTGGTTTATCCCAAGATCGAGGTCAGTTAAAGGGGAAAGATTCACTGAGTTTTAAATTAGTAAAAATTGCAGTCAGACGTCGGTGGATATTGCTATGGTTATCACAAAATAATACGCTGTAACACAATAGTAGCCAAGGAAAAATCCAACCAAAGTAAATTTACCACAATCGCAGTCACACTCAGAAAGCATTAAATCCGCTGTCTAACTCAGTGTCATAATGGTTAAATTCACTGTCTGTGAATGCATAAATAAAGGGTAATCTTCTAGGGTAAACTCGCCCTCAAAACATTAAAATACAGAGTACATTTGCCCTCAAATATACTAAATCTTAGAGGAAGATTTTCGTGGTTGAAAGCTTGTAAAAAGTCGCAGGGGCTCTAGGAAAATTCTCGCTGGGTTTCAAGGCATAGCCTTACTGTCATTTCAGGGTAAAATGCAGTCCAAATACAATGTAAAGGTTGTCAATCCAGCGACAAACACAGTCTCAATTCATCTTCAAAATATTAAAGTGTAGAGGTATAATTCAAAATGATGAGAATATTGCCAAAAAAAAACAAAACATAGACTTAAGGAGCCAGGGAGGTAATACAACGCAGAGTTAAATTATCCAACAATATATAAAAAAAAATGCAGAGTTAAAAATTTCGTGGTTGAGGGTGTTGAAATGCAGAAATACCAAAGACAGTTTTCAGATGCCAAGAACGATTAGGATGTAGAGATGATATAACATGCAGAGACCAACGCAAGTCAAAGATCAAACACGAAGATAAGAAGGGGTAAACAACTGGGCAAACATAACCTTCGGTCATCATCCACGCACATAAAAGTAGGACGTTAGGATCTATAGGTCTATAAACACTGAATTGACGACCATCGATCCGGCTCCTGGCTGACTGCTAAGGCATGGACTGATGATCTAGGGATGAGGACAAAGTAAGCACAACGCTTCACAATAAATTAATAAAACCAATAGGACAATCACATCATTCAGGGATCGAATGCCAATGGAATCAAGTAAAGCGACAAGATTAAGGCTATCGGGAAATCAAGTTCTCAATTACATTGCTAAGTAAAACACCTTTCTACACAAGTAAAAGTACATAAATGAAATCTCCAGATCAATAGTAATCTACTATGCAAAACCAAAGCTTGCATACCATAGCCCAAGGTGACCTCTCCAAGTCGATGTCTCGTGTGCTCCGTGCAGCTCCTGCTTTCCGACTATTGAGACTTCACCGGTACCTCCCAACCAACGCTAGGGGTAATCTTTTTCCCCCTTAGTCCCCTGATCCGCAAAGGGGCCACGCACACTAAACCAAATAACAACTAGCTCCCATCTCACCTCGCAAGGTCGAGCTACCACTCCTCACCGAGATGGGTATCCCAACTCCCACAAGCTAACTCAGTCAAGTCTGAAATTCTGCAGCGTAACGTTACACATAAGAAAATAGATCCATCATCCTCCTCCTCCCTCCTTTATATAGAGTTTCTAAGTCATCTTCTTTCCCAATTTCCCATGTAATTTACTCTTAAAAAATTTAATTCATAAAAATCCTCCCCGTACATGTGTCACCCATCCCCTTCGTTGCACTAGGAATTAATTTCATTAATTATTTAATTACTCCTATTTCCCTCACCCACCTAAAGGAATTCCTAGAATCGCTCCTAGGTGTCCTCATATTCCCTTACACATTTTAATGACTTAACCCCCCTTACCAATTTACTAGTTGAGCTCAATTTAGAAAATTCTTAATGGAAAGATACCTTACTAAGTTAGTCATTCTGCTTTTCCCTTATGTTTCCCTTTCTTTTTATGTTTCCCCCTTTTTCCCTTAGTTTCCTAATTCTTTTAAATTTCCCTCTTTCCCTTTTTATCTAAAACTCAAATTAACAAGTGTAGAAAATTACCCTTTTCCCCTTTTTCTTTTTAATTAATAAATTTTTAATTAGCATATGTAACAAAATAATCAATTCCCCCCCCCTTTTTAAAATTTTTTTAATCCCCCAAGGTAATTTGATTTTAATAATTTAATTGAGTTTCTTACCCCCTTTTTGTCACATGTTTAAAGATGATTATTATTATTTTTACTTTTTTACCACAAGTATTACTTTAGAGCTAGATTTTAATTTCCAAGGCTAGGCGACATTTTAATTAGGGAAAAAAAATTGTTTTTAAAACTTTCTCATCACATCATTCGTTCTAAGGCCATCTAGGTTTATTCACTTATTAGTTAACAACGTGACGTGCCCTTCAGGATGCACTAGGTGGTCCAAGGGTGCCACTCACCTCATTTTGTTTCCCTTGAGTGACGTGCCCTTCAGGACACATTATGTGCTCCAAGGGTGCCACTCGCCTCTTTCCATTTTTCTTGCGTGATGTGCCCTTCAATATGCACTATGTGCTCCGAGGGTGCCACTCGCCTCTTGACTGAATTGGTAGACATCAAAAATCCCTGAAGTCAATACTCCGTTAGGTGATCTTGTGGGAGACTAAGGGCCTCTAAGGAATAAATCCCTTGCCTTATTGCACGCCCCTTAGAATCATCGTGAGAAACTGTCATAGTCTACCCTCATGACATCATGGGTCTTCTCGACCTAGGTAATCGTTAACCTATAGTTCGAGCCACGATGGGAGTGCTATTAGGCTGTGGCAGGGCTGCTGTCCACACCTCTCCCTTAATGTCTCTAGTTATCATGTGTGACCCTTCTACTCCACATGTGAGTCTGGTTGACAAGATATCGTCAGCCTGCATCATCAACAAATCATGTCAGAAATAATATCCATACTCATATCATCTAATCGGATGCACAAATGTCATATTTACAACAATCAAATCCCAATAGTCCACTCCCTAACTCGATCCAGAGTCCAAGGTTTTCATCGATGCCTCTGCATCCTCGATGTCCAAAATCCTGCACATTCAGGAAATCAAAGTAAATAGCATCTGTTGATCCAAAAATAGGGGGCTAGCTTGTTTTTCTATGCAAGCACCCTCTACTCCATTAAAATAAACTTTTTCGGACCTTGCTCTATGTCAAAGTTATGCAAGAGGTTTTATGTGTCAAAGTCATGCTTCTTTTAAATGTTTATGTGTGAGGTCTTTCAAAAGTTAAATATGTGTTTAAAACAAATACACAATAAACATAACTTGCAGCAAATAAACCAACAAACTCACAACAATAACAAGATGATAAAAGGAGTTCACCCCCAACTGGGCTACATCTCCTTGAGCTTCCATCAATGGACTAGGCTCTTTGGGATTAGTTTGTCAAATATTCTTTTACAAGCTACTTCTCAACTCCAATGGATTTACTGACTGTACCATTGGGTTCAAAATACATAAAAACCCCAAAAATGACTAATAGAACTTTGAAAACAGATCATGGCTCATCCGAGCATGACCTCTTCTACATGTGGCCTTGAGCTTCCCTGAGATTACTTGTGGAAAAAACACCTGTAAAAGTCCTCAAATTGCTCTGAAACCTATCCCAATGTGTTCAAAGCATAACAATTAGCCAAAAATGACTATTCAGTCACAGAAAATAGACTTGGGCTCATCTGAGCATGGCCTCCATCAATGGGGGCCCTAAGTTCCCTAGATCTCTCTGAAACTTCAATGGTGAAAAGAATGAAAAATAAGTCTTCAAATTCCTTTGAAAACAATGCCAATGGATTCAGAACATCCAAAAACCCCTAGCTAGGCTTTTTCGGCACCTCATTTGGCCAAAAAATGAAGAAGATAGGCCTCCTGCCATTTTCCTCCTTCAAGCTTGCTGTCTCTGGTTCGCCAAAATGCACCTCTGTGTGTCCAACCTAGCCTCTGTGCTCATTTTCATACTAAACCTAGCACCATGCACATACCCGCAATACGCACGAAACTGTCGAACAGTTAGGGAACTAAGCCCCCCTAACCTTGGAGGTGTTGGGCGCATGGGGCCAGGTCTTAACGCGCAAAAAGGGGCTCCAATGCCACGAACACATGAAAGTGTGACAAGTGGCAAGTGTATTTGCTGGGAAAATATTTGAAAAAACATACCCACGTGCCATTCCAAGAGGCGTGGTCACATGGCGCATATAGAAACCGGGGGCTGGGGCTAAGCCCCAACCTGAACCTCCGCCCAACATTTAAATAATTAAAATTGAAATATATGTGCGCCCACATATATAACAAGGAACATATGGTGGTGTATTGGAAAGGTGGCCTTTGTAAAAGATTTGGATTGTAGTAGAGGTCCAGGGTTCAAATCCCACAGACTCATAAAATTTTACACACCCAAACTCATAACAGGGTGCCACGTGGCACCATACCATTTGCCACAATGATGGCACGTGTCAGAAATATATTTGCCCACATCTGCCAATAAATGATTGCCACATCATCAACTACCACCTCAGCGTATGAACATGCCATGTCAGCTGTATGGCCCCTTTCCACATCAACTGTACGGACTGTCCAGTCAACGTTTTTTTTTTTGCCTGTTTGGTAAATCGAACAGATCGCGATATCTCACTCATCCGATGTCCGTTTGAACCCATTCAAAGTGCCTTGGGTTCGTAACGATGAGGGCTATGCACTTGTTTTTTTTGAGGCGATTCTGAACACTTTCATTTTTGGGCTAAATTTTGACCCTTGGTCCAGATTCTGATCACCTGTCTATGTCATTACAACAAAATAACATGTCATCAATCCATAACATCTCATAATAATAATCAAATACCCAATAATATAATAATCCGGATCATTTGCAAGCAAGTGTTCTCAAAGAATAAGATCGCTCAGTGCGTGCAAGAGCGGGATGTTACATATACTTACTAGAAATTTCTTATTAACATGATTATATAATCTGTATGCTTTCAAATTTTCACTATAGCCAATAAAAATACACTTCTCACTTCTATCATCAAGCTTCTTTCTAAGTTCTTCAAGAACATGAGAAAAAGCAACACAACCAAAAATTCTGAAATGAGAAACATTTACCTTTGATCCACTCCATTTTTCTTCAAGTACTATACCTTGAACACTGGAAGTTGGTGATCTATTTAGTATGTAAACTGAACATGCAATTGATCAACCCAATAATCTTTGGACAATTTTCTTGCTTTAAGTAAACTCCTGGCCATGTTCATGATGGTGCGATTCTTTCTTTCTTCCACTCCATTTTTCTGTGGAGTATACATGGTAGTCGTTTTCTTTTTTATACCATGATATTTACAAAAATCGACAAACTCTATGGAGTCATATTCTTCTCCTCCATCTGATCTCAAAACCTTAACAGACATTCCACTCTATTTCTCTGCTTCAACCTTGAATTCATTGAATCTAGTGAAAGTATCAGATTTATGTTTGAGAAAGTAAACCGAAACTTTCCTACTAAAATCATCAATAAATGTTAGAAAATAAAAACTTCCACCAATTGACTGATTTTCATAGGTCCACATAAGTCTGTTTGAACTAACTCTAAGCACTCTTTGGCTCTATGAGGTTGATGGAAAACTATCTCTTTGGTGTTTTCCTACTATGCAACTTTCACAAGAAGGAATCTGATTAACGAATGAGGCAATCCTTTTACCATAATTTTTTTTTGTAATAAACTCATACTTTTGACTGGTAAATGACCATACCAATAATGCCATAACTCAGTTTCACTTGTATTAGAAATATTATATGCATACATCTTCCCACTTCTCATTTCTAATGGAAACAATATGTTCTTTGTCATAGGGACTTTTGCAACAAGTCTTTTAGTTTGATTAACAATTGTGCAAGTGTTGTTGTGGAAAGTAACATCATAACCATGTGTCATTAACTTCCCTACACTCAATAAATTGTGTTTGAGATTTGGTACATAGGAGACATCATAAATATTTTTCACTTCACCCTGCTTTGTTAAAACTGGCACAACACGTTTCCTTGAAGCTTTAACTAAATGATCATCACCCAAACTAATTGTTGTAATAATAGATGTATCAAGATTGTAAAGCAAATCATTGTGACTAGTTATATGATTGCTACATCCACTATCTAGCAACCAAACATTCTTGTCAAATGTTTTCTCAGATACTTGACAAGAAAGAAACAAAGTATCAAATGTTTCACTTTTTGTGACATTAGCTCTTTCTCTATTTTTATACTTCAATTTATGACATTTAGATATATGATGACCATACATTTTACAATAATGACATTTAATTTCTGATTTGTTTGTCCATCTTTGGCTATGATCGTGTGAAGACGATCTTGATTGCTCTGACTTGTCTTTTGTTTGTTTAGGTTGACCTCTTGTTTGAGAACGCCCTCTACCACGTCTTCGACCACGTCCATGAAAACCTTTGCCTCTGCCTCTATCCATGGAAACCTTAGACTGAAATGCATGTTTTAAAGTACCAAAATCCAAGTTCATCCTTGCTTCATGAGATAACAATGAACGACTCAATTATTCTATAGAAAATATAGTTAAATCTTTCGACTCAAGAAGAGCAATGACTACCATTTCAATTTTTTTTGGTAAACTTCTAAGAATTTTTTCAACAAATCATTAGTCTGTGAGTTCTTTTTCACCATTAATCCTAAACTTATTCATAATAACCATAACTTTAGTCATAAACTGATCAACACTTTATGATTCACTCATCTTGAGGGTTTCAAATTGATTTCTAAGGGTTTGAAGTCTCACATTTTTCACTTTGTCATTACCCTTATAAGCCAACTTAAGAATATCCCATTCTTCTTTAGCAGTCTTGGCACCAATAATTTTAGGAAATATAGAATCATCTAATGAAACTAAGATATATGATTTGGCTTTGCCTTCTTTTTGCTCAATTTCTTCTAATTTATTTCTTTTGGGAACAATCATAATTGCAATGACATTTGCATCAGGTTCTGTGAACCTTGTTTCAACACAATCCCAACATCCCTGACCTTGCAAAATGGATTTCACTTTCTCACTCTAAAAATCATAATTGGAACCAACTAAAGTTGGTGCTTGAATTGACCAAGAACTAGACATTTAAAGATTAATATAACTCCAAAACCCCAAGGGTATATTTTTAAATCACTTTTCAAATTGAAAACAAACTTTCAAGTAAACTCCAAATACATTGATAAAAATTATGAGTTTGAACAACAAGTTTGATGGGCAACAAAATCGATGGAGAATCAAACAATATTCAACATGTTTGATGGAGAATCAAAGAAAAAACCTCACGACTCTTCTCTAGCCAACGACCTTTGATGTGACTCCTTTCACCTTTGACGTACAACATACCTTGGATGCGATTCCTTTCACCTTCGACACAACAACTCTTAATTAGGGAAGGTGAACAACATTTTGGTATTCTTCAAGGTCTAGGAGTGGGCACACACAACAATAGACGTTTCTCCCAACCAAATGCTCTCATACCATGAAAACAATAGAGAAAGAAGAATACAAAAAAAATATTGGAGAATGCATGCTACCACTGATCTATTATTGCATGTATTAAATAGTATATATTGGACAATTTACGGTTTGTAACTGTAGTAACGAACAAATGGTTACAAAAAATAACTACATGTAAACATATGGATTACCGAAAACTACAACTCTTAACAATAAGGCACTAATGTTACTATGGATTGAACACGAGAAAGTGCAAGTATTCCAGTGAGAGAATAATCAAGAACAATAAATTCTCAACGGCCAGATCATAACTTGATCCAAATCTTGTATGTAAGAGTTCTGCTAGAAGAAAAATGCTAGAATGCTTGAAGATAATCGTGTAAAATGGGCGAGGAAAAGTTACTTGGATTGTGGTAGGGAAATATTTGGATGAGATTTAGCATGTCATACAATAAAATCTACATGGGTTGTGTAAATTTTTGGCAACAAGAGAAACTAGAGTTTCTAGCTTGTACTAGCTTCCATGGTTGTGTAAAACTAGTGGTAACCAATTTGTGTTGTAATAACAAGTAAGCCAATCATGGGAAGGATATTGAACATGTGATTTTGAAAGTTAAAATAAAGTTTTAATGATAGTACACTAACCACTTTCAAACAAAGTTTTAATGATGGTGTACACTAACCAACTAAGCCAACACCTCAACTTCAATGTCAACTTTCATACCAACAAGAGTTTTATGTTGTTGGATGAAGAAAAATGGTTTTAGAGTTTTAGATTTTTCACGATCAAGCAAATCTAAAAGTTAAGGGTTTTCTTTTGGTGAATGCCTCAAGTAAAGATTTGAGCTAGGGTTTTTAGTGTTTCTTAATTAGTTGATGGTGAGACAACACTCATCATTATGGCCATAACCATAAGTCTTCTTTGGATAATATGGATGGATAGTTTTATCTAGATTTATTTCCCTTCTTATTAGTCCCTGCCAAAGAAGGACTATAGCAATGAGTTTTCTATTGATTTGACATTAATTTGCTTTATATTTTAAATTTGTTTGTAAAATGTAATGTTTAACTAAATAAATATATATTTTTTGATATAGTAAATTTTTTTTTTTTCTCATCTCTAATTGGTTAATAAATTTCAAGTCTTATTGTTGCCTTCACATATTTCAATATTTAAAATTAATTGCATAATCAATAACAATAGATTCTAATTGGTTGTACAACATATATAACACTTATTACAACACCACAATAAAAATATTTTTTAAAATTTACATTTCCAAATATATATAAAAAAAAATGAATAATAATATTGATGTTTTGGATATGTCATGTCATAACATATTAAAATATTATATAAATTAAAATATATTATATATTTTATAATATATATGTTAAC
>ML798747.1:119291-148257 GCA_009831015.1 Picea engelmannii | reverse complement strand
AGGACAAATCTGGCTGAGAAGAAAAAGTGGGTCCTCCAGGACCATGCTCAGGTCGCTCCTGCTCTCGGTACTCCATGTCTAGGACCATGTGGGCCTCGAGACATGATCTCCTAGTTATCCCTAATATCGGGGATAACAGGGAGTATTTTATCATATTTAGAGAGAATAAATATTGAATCTCAGAATCATGATCATTCTTCACTCCAAGATCCACATCATCAGGGATTAAAGTTAGCACCAAGGAACTACTTCGTTTTGAAGATCGATATGAGGAAACTTGATGGTAATCAACCAAAAAGGTTAACACCTCATCAAATGGATGAAATAAGAGTGAAGGGACTATGTTTCAATTGTGATATAAATTACAGTAAGGGGAATAAATGCAGTGAGAAGAAAGTATTCTACAAACACAATGAAGAGGAAGAAGATCAAGAATTTGAACCATCATAGGATTTAGATTTAGAAGAGACTACTCCAATGATATCTTGTCATGCATTGGTTGACATTAGTATTCCACAATCCCTCAAAATAGAAGGATGCATCGAAAATAAAAATATAACAATGTTGATTGATTCTGGTAGTACCCATAACTTCATCAACTACAAATTAACAAAATTTCTCAATTGCTTTGTATTTCCAACACCAAAGTTTGAAGTAAGGAATGTAGATGGAGGTATCATAAATTGTTCAGGGAAGTGCCATATTATTAAGCTCAATATGGGGGAGTGTTTATTGGATAGTCTCATGATTGCAATCCAAATGGGCGGTGTTGATGTTGTATTAGGGATACAATGGTTACAATAATTGGGAACAATGACCCTTAATTTTCAAGATCGTTTCATGAGACTTTCCTAAGAAGAAAAATAAATCGAGCTTAGGGGATCTAAGGGAAACCCTCTAAAGTGATAAGCTCTAACAACATGAAAAAATTACTCAAAAATGGAAACCATGGTGTAATTGAACAATTGTGCTCACTAGAGGTTCAAACATCTATATCCTCTGCTCTAGTGGATCTCCAAAAAATTATCAACAATCAATCCAAGGTATTTGGAGAGATTCCTAAGGGTATTTCACTTGCTCAAGATCACAACCATGCTTATAATTTGCAACCAGGAAGTGTACATCCAACCTTCCATGTTTATTTCTTAAAGAATATAATCAATGACAAAATTGCATTCCAAACTATTAATGGAGAAGGGAAAATCATACTATAACTAGAAACGATCTTTGAAACAAGGATTAAGAAACTATGAAATCGAGCAATTACTGAGTACCTCATCAAATGGAAGAATCTACCATTGGAGTGACACAAGAAGATAATTTCTTCATACAAAAACACATGCAGTCAGTAGTGTTGAGGACAACACTTGTTTTAAGAGAAGAAGCATGTTAAACCCTAAACAAATCCCTATACCCCTTGAAGCAGATTATTATTCATTTACTTTTTATCATTATCAAAAAATTGGTTATAACATAAATAAACTTTAATCATATATTAATAAATTTTAATAATTCTAATATATGTTATTTAATAAACTTTAATTGTATAATAATAATTTTTTATACGAGAATGACAATATTTAGTGTTTACTAATACTAATAAAACTCACGCAAATAAACGAAATCAAAATACACATTTTTCAAAATGTCACTACTATATTTAAACATGGTAAAAACATATTTTAATTTGGTAGAAATGAAAGTACCAAGATTTCTTAAGCCATTAGAACCTAAAAAGTAATTAAGCTTCGAAATGGGTAAAGTTATGATTTATATTATTAAAGGCAGCTCATGATAAGGAAATGATTATCATATTCAATATTCATTGTATCTCAAATTTTACAAATTCTTTCATGCGATAACAATTTTGAGTTAGTTTGGTTTTACCTCTAATATGGAAAACATGAGCATCGATCCTCACCTTAACAATATTCATTTTATTTTTTTCATAATATTGGAAAATGGTTAAAGATCAATCAAATTAAATTTCTTTGTGATACAAGAGTTTTTAATATTATTGATATTGTTAATTTCATTATTTTTTTATGTAAAAATAACTAAGACCATCCTAAAAATCTCTAATCCAATTAAAAAAAAATTATGATGACTGATTTTCATATTAAAAAAAAATAATAAGGATCCTATATGAATTTAACTCTACCCATCTATATACATTTTTTTTGAAATTTTCGTACATAGATAAGATTAAATTCAAAGCTTTGAATAATCATTAAACTCAATTCACCTTGAATATTATCAAACTTTACAAATAATCATAAACTTCAATAATATTTATACTCATAAACTTTAATAATATTTATTTATATATTTAGGAGTTTTAATATATATACTATTTTATCTTTATATATTTAGGAGTTTTAATATATATATACTATTTTATCTTTATAAATTAGAAAATCTTTGATTATAGAAAAAATAATTCATTAAACTTTTTCAAAATTTATTTATACATAAATATAGCTTAAATTTTTTATAATAAACTTTTAAAAATATATTTAATTATATTGTAATGATATATTTATAAATATATTAAGGTAAAAGAAAGATAATATTAATTCACCATTATTCAATTTTATATAATGGGTATAATATGTTTCTCCCATGTGTTATGTGTTGTAACCAGAATAATTCCTATTAATTTTTTTCTACTTTCAGAAAATTCAATGGAAACCCCCCTTTACTAAATTTTTACCTAACTTGATACCTAAGGCATATTGACTTCTAAGGTTTGGATGCCATAAGAAATAGATATTTTCCCTGAACTTATCTAGTATCCCTTTAATCGTCATGCCTAACTTAATCACTAAAATTATCTAGTATCCCTTTAATCGTCATGCCTAACTTGTTGCAAGGGATTAATCCTATCCCATTAAGCCAGAGAAAATATTCAACATCCATGTGTGCTACATCTGAACGAAGACACAATGTGGAACCTGAAAAATATCTCATGTCATTGCGACGTCATTCACTTGTGATTATCCTATGCCCACAAGACACATGTCGCAAGTTTTATCTTCCCTTGAACCTGCATTTCGAAAAAGTTGCTCGATCATGTGTTGTTTCTCGCATGTGAAATAATTACTAAAATTAATTGCATTGATTTTGAATGGATAACAAGTTGGATACATGGTTGAGACCTTATCGCTTGCATGACCAATATTAATGAATTAGGGTATACAAATTCCTAATATTTATGAGTTGTAAATCTCGAGGTAGATGATTAAGATTTGTGAATTAATTTGTGTATATGATAAATTTGAATAACTTACGTAGTTGTTAAATATTACAGGCCATGTGAATGAGGAAATTTATAGACCCATAGGGCGCAGAACCAAAACTCCATGGTTAGCGATGAAACCTCAAGCAAACAACTCAGACACGATGACAATATCCAATACTAGTCACCGCATAGGCATTCAGGGTTGCAACACATGGGAGGAAATGTACAATATGTTCTGTAGTGATGAATTCCCATAGTATTACCTTATAGTGAAGTGCCAAGGTGGGTGCACGAGAATGTGAGTACACAAGCGCATGTTGTCACCAACAGAAAGTGGAATGACATTGCTCCTCTAAATCCAGATAATTTACATAAGACTTATAATCTACCAAATCCTTTGGTGTTCCTGAATAAGGGATTCATGGAAAAATTCACTATGGAAAAGATGAAGCCACTAGAGCTCATTAATAAATGGTGGGATGAGGAAACTCCCTTCACTGCCAAGCTCAATAGGGTATACAATACCAACATTTTAAACCCCCATATCCATTATAGATTACCATGATATGTGTTGGAACAAGGGTAGACCCAGGGTTCAACGCTTCAACATCACACCAAAAAAACCCTAACTACTGGCCCTTTCGGCAACACCTACGAAGAAGATGAAGTATCACCCGAGGTAAAGGTAGGGGTGGTTGCATGACTCAAATGTTTGCAACCTAGATGGGACACAGATCTATGATTACACCACTCTAACAAAGAACTTAGCAGTTAGCATTCATCAATATTTAACCCTTATTCACATCACATATTCAAACCCTAATTATAGAACAACGCAGTATTCAACCAGATCTAACACATATAATAACTTAGCATATGAAAGGAGATCAGATCTAGAATTCATTCACATCACTAAGCAATTAATCCATCATACCATATTCATCTAAACATTCATTTTTGCACTAAACTTAAATCATATGAACAATATAACAAGCATAATGCACAAAGCAACCATAACACAGGATATACGTGGTTCACTCCAGTGCGGGGCTATGTCCATCGACTCTTCTCTTCTTTATTATCTTCTCTCAATCTTCTATAAGCACAGAGTCACAAGAACCTACTCCGCATAGGACAGGAGATATGTGTGCACCTCTCTAGATCCTCCTTCCATGAGCTAGGTTTAAGCACAAATCCTTCTTACAATCACTTGCACTTAGCTCTGCAAGTATTAACACACAGTATGCATAAAGCCTTTGCAATTACACAGATAAAAATCTAGCACTTAGCATCTTCTCCCCCTCTTACATCGCCTAGATTATCTATTTATACATTACAAAATGGGCCTAAACATGGGTAAACCCATGGGTCGACATCCCATACCTGTTACATAAACCCTAATCCCAAAACTACCCTAAAAAGGGGCTAAGATCCCGTGATCTTCGCTTCGACTTGCGCTCCGCCTTTGCCTAGCTTGTCGAAGTCCCAAAAGAGGTAAAAAATGACCAAGGTTCTCCAAAACTTGGTCAAGGGCCAACAGGCCCTGAACACTCACTTGTGACTCGTCCCGAGTCACTCTTCTCTGGGTAACTTTGCCTCAAACGCCTCGAGCTTGGCTCGAGCTGCTTCAACTTGCTGCTTTGCCAAGGCCTCCTGATCGACGAACTCTTGAATAACTTCCTTGGTCACAGGTCCTTCCAAGCATTGTTTGACTGCAGTGACTGCTTGTTCTAGTTCTTCTCCTCATCCTTCAATATCCTCAAAAAGTAGGAAAGATGCATCCTGGACTAGCTGGAGCTTTTGAGTCACTTCCATGACTTTGCTCTGTATGGCATGGACCTGTTGCCGAGCTGTGCGCTGTTCTTGGGATATTTTCATTCGCTCGACTGCTGACAAGGGCTTCAACTGCACTTATACTGTTGTTGCTTGCTACTTTGCTTCCTGGAGCTGTGAATCCAGTGTCTTTAGTTCAAGGTCCTTGGTAAGGCACTCATAATTATGTGCACTTCAACTGCTAAGTTGTTTACATTCCAAGGCTAATGCCTTAATTCTCTGGACTGTGCCTTGGGCGGTTTCTTCTTGCTAGTCTCGCACTTCCTACAGCGTGCTTGGTACTGCTTGCAACTCTAATTCTTCTACTCTCTGTTGAAGTTGTTGGATGGCTATAACTAGCTTCGCTACTTGAATCTCCACTGGGTCTTCCTCTATCTATTCTAATCCTTTCACAGAGAAAAGTGCTCTATTGACTGCTTCTTTAACTCTAACCTGCTCCATGAGCAACTGCTCTTTCTCTTTTCAGATCTGCGCTTTATCCTCTTCGAACTTGATTTGGAGTTCGTCCTTGTCTTGTTGTGCAACTCAACGTTTCTCTATGACTTCCTCTTGTGCTTGCTTTAGGGCCACTATGGCCTGTTCTTTTTCTTCCTGCACGTGATGAAGGTGAGCTTATGTTGCATCAGCTATTCTACGGAGTTGGGCAGGCTCATCTCCCAACTTTGTTTCTTCTGATGGCGGGGGTGCAGTGGACACTGCCTGATTGGAGTGAAGGGCTTTTTGTACCCCTCTCAGCTCTGCTTCAATTCTTTCATACACGGTTTCTTGTTTTGCTTCATTTCTCTGCAAAATATCTTCTGAGGCGTCTGATACAACGACGATAATGAAGTCAAAGTCATTGACTGTGAGCACAATCCGCAACTTTGGCTTACTAACTTTGGACTTCTTTCACGATGTAGGTTTCGTTGGGGAAACCTTTCTTTTCTTGGACGTCTCTGCCTCTTCAAGGGGATTCCTAGGCGGTGTTACTTCACCCTACTTCTACTTGTCTTCTTTCCCTTCTTTCTCTTCTTTGTCCACTTCATTGTCTCCTCCTCTGTTAAGTGAATCTGATGCAGTCTCCTCTGATGTGCTGCGTATTTCCTGTACATCTTCCTTATTTTTCTTCTTGCTACTGCTGGGTGCATCATACTCTTCACGAGTAACCACCAGAATTCCAATGAGGTTGGGGTCAGACAGTTCTGCGTGGTTAACTAGCACTAGGAGTTCTTTAGGCCACTCCTTGGTGATTTCCTCCATGTCCTCCTTGGTGATCTTGTAATAGGACTGAAGCTCTTCTTTATGCTCGTCTCTACGTGTAGTAATATATATATAATTCCTATCTGCGTAGAACTTCACAACTGTTCTAAACCTGTCCAGGGTGTTCGATGTCATACGAGGGAAAGACTCAATATACCTCGTTAACTGCAGGTATTAGGTATGGAACATCGTGCTCGATTGCCATTATTTCCCCATATTGCTCGAATACCAGAGCGTGGTGAACTTTGCAACTAGTGGCTTGAATGAATCAATGTCAGGGAATGTCGCTCCTTCCAGCATCTCCCAAGCAATGAATGCGATGATGATCAACATCCAGCTAAAGTGGAACTCGTAGCTCTGATCCCGAGCTTCGCGGAAGTCCCGTTCTAACTAGTTGACGAGGTAACTCACCCAATTCATTTGTAATCCTTCAATGCATTTTCCTATGAGGTCAACAACGAACCCCGTGACCTGCATGGGTCTGTTCTTCCTTACTAGCTTACCAGTGATCAACTGGCAGGCTAGGTGCACTGCGCCATTCTGGATGGAGGTTACCTTGTAGCCTCGCTTCCTCTTCTCAACATCTATGTAGGTGTCTTTAATATTCTGTGCTAGAGCATGATATGTAGCCTTCCCTGGATAAAAGTCTTGGGGATCTGGTCCCTGTATTCCCAATCCGGTGATCTGATAGATCAACATCGGATCTATGGTGATACACCTATATAGCCATAGATAAACACCATGGAAGCATGATAATATGAGTTTAATGCACGCGTTAACCTCCTGATACCTTCCAAAATGTAGTATCTTCATCACGTTCAAGATAGTGGACCTTGTGATGTCCATAGTCCACGGCTAGGGGATGATCTTCGACTTCTTCCCCTTGGTCTTGGTCAAATATTTGTGAGGTGTGAGCATGCCATAGCTCTTGCGGTCTCCTAGGTTATAGTCACTGATCTTTAAGGATGGAATCCTCTCCAATTGCAGTCTGATTGCTTGTATTTCCTTCGGGAGGTATGTAGTGATGACTGTGTAGTCGAAGTCCCTTGGAACAATGTCACGAATTACCACACTGGCCAGGGGTGGGATGTAGTCGGGCAGGATGGATGGGATTAGCTTCTCTTTCTCCAAGTCATCACGATGCTTGGTTCTTTTCTCAGTCGTAGCTCAGGATGGTCCAGATCCACGAGCAGTTGACGGGGAGGCTTGCACTCCTCTCATCGATGAGGCTTGAATGCCTGTGGACATCACCTTCTCAGCCATGAGGTCTATTAGGATCTCTTCGATGAATTTTTATGTTGTGCTAATTTCGTTTGACATGCACACTCCAGATCTGATATCTCAAGTCGGTGAACAATACTCAATGTAACAAAATGAATGGCGAGGTATTAATGATCACTGCGTGAAATCAACTATCTCTCTGTGGGCTCAGGTAATCACAATTGGAAAAAGTGTTCTCGGTGCAATGCTCGACGGGATAAATAGAAATTCTCGTAACAGACTCTTCCAACGGGCAGGAACGCCTCAATCAATGCAGTTCCATCTGTTATGGTGTGGTCCCAACAGTGCAAGGGCGAATGTTCCATCAATAACTGCGTTTCTAGCCATTCTAGAGTGCCTTTCTAACGGTCGGGACGCCTCCAACGGTCATATTGCTTAACCGTGGCAAAGTGCCAATCTGTTCCTTACTGATATTCCAACGAAGTTAGAGTTCTGGAAACCTTCCTTCTGCAAAGTCTTCCCTGGAACTTCTTGCAATTTTTCTAAGTTTGATTTCTTCTTACTAAGCTTTCTGGCCTTCTTTCCCGTGATCTGAATCACTGGTTTCCTCTTTCATTATCTTTCTTATCTCCTCTTGGAATGATAACTTCGCACTGTGGATGGTCTTTCATAGGGTTCAAGGGTAATATTTCTTCTCTTTCTGGGGTAGGTGCTCTACTCTCTTGTACATACAGGTGTCTCCAGTCTTCCCGTGTCCTTTCAACTTCAACGTCCATATCTTTTGTCCTTAGTAGCTTTGACTGGTTCTCTTGTTCTTCTAGTAAGTGCGCTATTCTCCTAGCCATGAAATCTCTTAGTTCTTGCTTTTTCTATTCTAGATCCTCCTCTTTTTATTTCCTTCGTCTCTGATCTTTCTCAATCCAGGTTTTTCCTAGCAAAATAGAAAATGGGGTGTTGTTCTCAACAAAATTAATGATCTCAAATTCTTCTTTTGTCAAAGTGCCATGAGCACTCATAGATGTCTAGGTAAGTCTTCCACATAGGGTTATCAACTTTCCTCTAAATAATCCTATTCCTCCTAATGAAGGAACCATAGCAGGCTTTTCCAAAATTTCCCAAGTTCTTTCTGTCATGATATTCACCTATGTTTCCTCGTTCAGAACACAGTCTATGTCGAAGTTTACTATTCATGTTTCTATGTAATCTTTCTCTTTTAAGACCTATGATAAGTTGATATCTCTGTGATCGTTTAGGGTTTCTTTCATCTGTAGTAATACAGTCTCTGATTCTTTATGGGGTTCTATCATATCCTTAGTTTCTTGGCTTGTCTCATAGTTTTCTTGTCTCATATTCATCTTTTCAAATTTTGCAAGAACTCTAGGGAAATCCAAAACTTCATGTCCAATAGCCTTATAACAAAGGAAAATAGGACCTCTACTAGGGCATTCCTTAGCAAGATGTCTCGGTCTTCTGCAACTATAGCAAAGAGTTAATCCTCTCTTTCTCTTGAACAATCCCCAACTTTTCCTCTGTGCACTGGGATAATAGTAACTAACCTGCAAAAAATTATTTCGAGGATCCTGCATCCATTTGTTAGTCCACACATTCTTTCTACGCATAGGAATAACATATCTTTCACTAGTTCTATCAGATCTATTCATATCGAATCTTCTTTCTTCTAGCTACACCCTAGTTTTCAAATTAGGACCAAATCCATTAAACATACATAGATCCATTCTTTCAAAATAAAAATTTTCACTTATCTTACCTTTCATAGAGGAAAAATCTTCAAGATCTTACCTCTTTTCTTTATATAGGACTTCCCTTCTTAGCACAAAGCTTCGCAAGCTAAGTAGACTACTGCGCACTAAAGCAACAGATCCACACACATAACTTTCTCTTTTCTTCAATTTCCAACAATCACAGTTTCGGTCCTGACAACAGAACAATTTGTTGGCACAAGGGCAGACCCAGGGTTCAACGCTTCAACAACGCACCAACAAAACCCTAGCTACCGACCCTTTTGGAAACACCTGCGAAAAAAATGAAGTCTCACCCAAGGTAGAGGCAGGGGTGGTTGTAGGACTCAAATGCATGCAACCTAGCTGGGACACAGATTTGTGATTACACCACTCTAACAAAGCACTTAGAAGTTAGAATTCATCAGTATTTAACCCTTATTCACATCGCAGATTCAAACCCTAATTATAGAACAATGTAGTATTCAACCAGATCTTACACATCTAAGCACTTAACATATGGAAGGAGATCAGATCTAACATTCATTCACATCACTAAGCAATTAATCTATCATACCATATTCATCTAAACATTCATTTATGCACTAATCTTAAATCATATGAATAATATAAAAACCATAATGCACAAAGCAACCATAACACAGGATATACGTGGTTCACTCCAGTGTGGGGCTATGTCCACCAACTCTTATCTTCTTTATTATCTTATCTCAATCTTCTACAAGCACAGAGTCACAAGAACCTACTCCGCATAGGACAAGAGATTTGCACGCACCTCGCCAGATCCTCCTTCCTTGAGCTAGGTTTAAGAACAAAGCCTTCTTACACTCACTTGCACTTAGCTTTGCAAGTCTTAACACATAGTATGCACAAAGCCTTTGTAATCACATAGATAAAACTCTAGCACTTAGCATCTTTGCCTCCTCTTACATCACCTAGCTTATCTATTTATACATTACAAAATGGGCCTAAACATGGGTAAACCCATGGGTCGACATCCCATACCTGTTACATAAACCCTAATCCCAAAACTGCCCTAAAAAGGGGCCGAGATCTCGTGATCTCTTCTCCAACTTGCACTTTGCCTTCGACCAGCCTGTCGAAGTCCCAAAAGAGGTCAAATATGACTAAGGTTCTCCAAAACTTGGTCAAGGGCCAACAGGTCCCTAAAACTCACCCGTGACTCGTCCCAAGTCACTTTGCTCCGGGTAACTCTGCCTCAAACGCCTCGATCTTGGCTCGAGCTGCTTCAACCTGCTGCTTCGCCAAGGCCTCCTGCTCGAAGAACTCCTTAATAACTGCCTCAGTCACAGGTCCTTCCAAGTGTTGTTCGACTGCAGTGACTTCTTGTTCTAGTTCTGATCCTCATCCTTCAATCTCCTTAAAAAGTAAGCAATCTGCATCCTGGACTGGCTGGAGCTTCTGAGTCACTTCGATGAATTTTCTCTGTATGGCATGGACCTGTTGCTGAGTCATGCGCTGTTCTTGGGATCTTATCAGCTAACATATGCCTCAACATCCCACAAATTTGTAAAGGAAACCAACCAGGTTTTTATATGTCTTCCTTCCTTAGTGACGCTATTTATGTGTATGTCCCTAATCCATAAATGGATTGGAACTGGAAGCTATACTCACCGCCTATTTATGTGTATGTCCCTAATCCATAAATGGATTGGAACTGGAAGCTATACTCACCGCCTATTCATGTGTATTGTTAAAAAATATGGACGAGATGATATTAAGATATTTTCTATCGAATCTATGATTATTTTAATGCACCTATGTATCAACTATTTTTCGGCCAAAACCTGCAGAGGATATCATTAGAAGCACTAGAAACCTTGTAGAAAATAGTAGATTGATACCTGGAAAATAATTACACCTACATTCGTGTGTATGGGTGTAGTGCCCCACCACACCTATTTCCCAGGTATGTTTTGGATAATTTTTTGGCCAAAGAGGAGGCATACCAAATAGTGGAAGTTGGCATAACAACTTCCCTACAGATGACCAACAAGAGGAGTTGGCCTAGTTTTCTGATCAGGCTAGGGAAATTCACACTGGTAAATCTCATACATGCAAGAAAATAAGTCTTAGATCTAAAATAAATGATGTTGTGTATAGGGACAACGAAGATTCACGACCCCAAATATTTAGTGTATAATAACTACAAGACACTAAATATGGTACTCCCCTTAGAACACAAAACAAGGGAAGAATAAGAAGTATTATAGGAGGTCAGGTCATATGAAGAAGTATTGGCCCTTGTAGTAGGCACACCCTAGGATGACAGTTTTGCAGAACACTTGTGAATTTTTTACTTATCCAAAAATTCATGAAATGATGAATAATTTGTAGAATAATGTGAGATAACACAATAAAAAATAAAATAACTAATAAGACAAGATTTGATGACAGAGTTCACCTCTCTTAGGCTACATCTCCAAGTCCCCTTTAACAATGAGATTTCTCTTCATTAATATCAAATGTCAAAATTACAATAAAAATGGACTTACAAAAGCCAATCTTGAATTAACTCTTCGATTCTACTACTCAACCTTAGAAACAAAGGTTACCAATGAATTCCTCTCAAAATTCTAAGAAAAATGAGCATAAACTCAACCATATTCTGAACTAGCTCAATATGACCCTCTTTACATGTCAAACGATGCACTATGGCTCTCATACATGGAAATATGAACTAAGATATTCATAGACAACATTTTAGCACAAAATAAACATCATCATCATGCTCCTCTCGAAAAAATGTGACAAACGAGTATAAACATGACTATGTTTCGACATGGTTCTCAATGGCATGCAAAATGAGACAAACTCATGATTCTTGACACTCAAATCCATACACAATACAAAACCCAAGGCACCGTACTGTACCTTGCATCATACTCCATGTAAAAGTTTTCTACCTCGGAATCCATGCTCGGTCTAAATAGGGCGCGAACCCAACCGTGGTTAGAACCTCATGCTAACCTCCGCATCAACTTTAAATACAATTCTATCGGCATCTCATAATGTGTGGCACCTTTGGCACATTGGTTAAGGTGGTTGTACATGGGAGAGGAGGTCATGGGTTCGACCCTGCAGACCTCTCCCCAACCATCATTTTGTTATAACCATGTATTAATGTATATATATGGTTCCTTGCATAGTTTGTTAGCCCCTCCACGTGATATTTGGAGTATAGTTACATTACATATACCATAAGGCCGTGGGCTAGGCCCTCGGTCTTTTATCCACCAATTGAACCTTAAGCCAAACTCAAATATAATACTTGCCATATGACTATCAAGTCATATGTTGTGGTGTATTGGTAAGCCATTAGAATGATAAGCAAGACGTTAGGGGTTCAACTTCGGCCGACCCAATTTTTTTTAATAAACTAAACCATAAAGGGCCAATGAGAGGTTTCCATGTGGCAGTCTCTCATTGGTCCACCCGTGACACGTGTCAAATGCCAATTGGTCCACCCGTGACACGCGTCAAATGCCAATTGGTCCACCTAGGAATGTACAATTTCCCTGTCACTTTTCCAACTCAGTTGTATGATATGCCATGTGGCACCCTGTGGTGCTGCCACATAAACACTATACAACCTATATGGATGTGCCACGTATCACCCTTCCAGTGGTGCCATGTGTCACCCCTTTTTGACATGTTGACCTTGTTTGACCAAAGCTTTGAAGAGTCATAACTTTCTCATACGAACTCTGTTTGAGAAAATAATTTCACCGTTGGAAAGCTCTTTCCCAACTCTACACAATGAAGCCATTTTCAAAAACATTTGAGATGATCAATTTTTGAGCATTTCTGGATCATCCTGGACCTATTTAAGTGTTCTAGATCCTCTTGTATCATCCTAATATATCGTGGAGAGATCCAAGGCCGCGAAATAATGAGATACCCGCAAAGCTGCATAAGTTGAGAGAGCCTACAAATACATGGAAGATCAAGCTACCCACGAAGCCACAAAACAACAAAAGAAAATGTTTGAAGAAGATACATGTGTGACCGTTGAGGAACATGAGAGAATCACAATAGTGGAACACAGAGATGTATAATTGAAAAGCAAGAAAGAAGAGGAGGAGACAAGAAAAATGTCCACCCCCGGAACAACCAGAGCAATATTGGTTTTGACCTCTCCCTTAAATCCATGGACTAATTTGAATGTAATCTATATATTGATGATGATGAAGACAACGACAATGATGATTAACGTCCACTGTGACTGAATTGGTCTATTGGACTTTAAGAGGGTAAAGGATTACTTGTAATTCTTTAGAATTTTGTTTCTATACTCGAAAATCATTAAGAGAAGCTTTCCAAGATCACCATAGTTTTGTTGACTTAAAAGGTTAGGAAGGTTGGTAGTGTGACAAATATTTTGAAATTGAGATCTAATATGGGTATAGGGTGGACATTCTAAGAGAAAGTGATTTTCATCTTCAACTCTCTTAGTGTAAAAAAGGTGACACACTCTTTCATCCCATGACATTATAAGAATTTTCCAACACCCAGTTTCACTATGGAGCTCATGAGAATTTGTTTTTATCTTAGCAATGCCCATTTTTTTCTTTACACTTGTCAGAATAGAGAGATAATTTTGATATTCTAGATAAGGGTTGATTACCTCCTTATAATACCTTAATTTTCTTATTTCCTCTAACTCTTTATCACACCACATTTTCTCCTTAAATTTTGATTTAACAATATTTTTAATAGTATCCTTATTATGAAAAATGGTCTCTTCCATGATTCCCCAATGGATTAGCCAAGACTCGACATCTTTATGCCATCCCCACTTGAGATGAAGGTGGTTACAACTTGATTTCGAATAAATTTTAGGAATCCTCTTGTCTTCCATGTTGTTTAGCTTGTTCTTACACATCATGTATCTATTCATAGCCATGCTCTCAATGGGGGAAAGGCTCGCCTCTAAGAGGAGGATATGATAGGGCATATTTATTTTAATTTTGAGATTATAAGTTACACAATTCTTTTGTATTTTCTCTATCTTTCTCCAAGATACTCGAGAGATACTGCATCCCCAAACTTCACATCCATATAGAATAACAGGTGTAACCAGAGTCTCAGAGAGGAATTTTTTCTTATCTCATATCCAAAGATCAACTAATTTACAATTGTTTTCAAGCCCATAATAAGATTTCCATCCTCCAATTATCCTTTTCTCAATGCTATAATTCCAATTGAGTTTGTGGTGAATATCGACCCCAAGATATTTTTATGAAGTCACTTCTTCCAAGTTGTTATTGTCATATACAAAGGTATCATAAGTGGTCTTATTGGATTTAATGATCATTACTTTAGTCTTGTTAGTATTAACAATCATACCCATATTGGAGGCAAAATCCTCGAGGTTCTTAGTTAATTTCCATGATCATGGGGACTCCTCGCCATAAGAACAATATCATCATCATAAAGAATAATATTGATGACTAATAAAGTGAGAGTAGGGACGACACAACTTGCTTCTTCCAAACAATCTTCTAGCTTGTCAATGTAAATGCAAAAAAGGGAAGGGACACGGGACAACCTTGCTTGACTCTAGTATTTCAGTTAATTTCTGTTGTGGCTGCAACAACCACCCTTTACTTTTTATTTTACAAGTGAAAGGAAAGGTCCCCCCTACTAAAATTTTAAACCTATTTCCCAATCCTATACTACTTAATCCTAATGCTATTTCTTTTCCTACATTGAAGGAATTGGGGGTTTTATCTTGATTGATGATTCTTTGATGAGTGTTGATTATTCCTTTTGGTTTGACGATTTCAAATGTCTTGTTGATGCTTATTGACCTATGATGTTCGTTGACATTTGTACGATGGAATTGATATGTTATCTCTAGAATGTATGTTAGTTCCAAAGAGCTTGATGATTCTATGTGGTTGTAATGTTTGGATTTCTATGACATGTCTTGAATGAATTTACCGTTGATTATTTTCTGATTTCCTAACTCAAATTTTGCATCCTCTTGATGTCATGCTATGCTTAATATCTTCAACTTTTATACTGTCACATATAAATCTTAGTATTCTGTTTCTAATTGGCATATGTAGTCTTAGGACACTCACCTACAACGATCATGTTATCACTGAATAAACCTAACAATATTTTCTAAATTGGATTAAAGGCAGGGAATATAATGTTTATAGTATTGACAAGTCTTCTTTTGATCGTATGTCTAATATCATTCTTCTGTTTTGCAGGAGCAGGTGTGCAGAACCACTTCATCCTGCGTGACTACTCCAATATCGAGAGGCCTTTGGGGGAATCTATTGATCATTGTCCACAACCTTGACCTTGATTCTTTCTAGGATTCTACTTATCGGGAAGTGGAGAACTTTATATTGAAGTTTCCTCGAGATCCAAAGCCCGCAAGGATTTCAGATCTAATTTTCCCGCAAGCCTGTCCTTGGACCTTTTCAGGCTGATCTATACTGATTTCGTTTTGGTCTTACCTCTTGCCAAAACCTAGGCTTAAGGCCCATTCATACTCTTGATTGTGAGTCCTTGTCATGCCGTCGCTTGATTCCCGTTAGCTATCTGTCACACACATGGTGGTCTAATCTGAGGACCTTTTTCTCGACCTGATTGATTCCTGCTCCTCGTGATCTGAGTATGTCTTCCCTCTGAGATGTGCATATTGAGTGGAATAGCTTGTGATGTACACCTGGTTGGAGTCGATGTCCTATTTCCACTCATCGCTACTTGTGATGTTAAATCATCAAATGAAGTGTCGTATACTTCACCTCCATCGCTTTCTCTTTGTTGCAACTTAATCGCCACATTCTGTTAGAAAAATAGGATCACAGAGCTATAAAATAAAACAAATGAGAAAATAAAACACAAAAGATACACAATACAATAGAGACACAGATATACGTGGTTCACCCAGTGTGGGCTACGTCCACCAGATAAATTGCCAGTTCCTTCCTTTATTATTATCCAACAAATGAAGGGATACGACCTACAACACACCCGCTGTAACTTCCTCTTCTTTATCTCATAGTCTCCTCTCTCAGAATACAATATTCACAATGATTCATAGCCACAATATATTTCCCTCATAAAAGAGGGTTTGCTTCTAGGGAAAATAACCCTAACATAAATTCTACCGTCATACATGTGACCTTATAATGAACGGTCCAGATTTACAATGAAATTACAATATAAATTTACAAGGAATTTTTTCCTTCGGGGGATTCAGCCCCAAACCCTCACTAGGTGCCCGCTTTCCCTTGGACCCCATAGAGGGTAACCCCCCTCTGCACTTTCCCACGTGGAGGAGTGTACATTATTCTAGGGTGTAAAGTCTTCATGAGGTATAAACACAACTGAAAAAAAAGACCTCTGAATCAAGAAGATAATCAGGCTGCACAACCAACACATTCTTCATCGCTATAGGTCCTCGCTCCTCTCCATAGCGCCCATTTTTTAAAATCCTAACTTATACACCTTTTTATAAATTACGACCCCTAGGTGCAGAACCCTAACCAACAGAACCCTGAGGGGGCATGGAACCTAGACTTGTGTAATTTGGGCTTAATTTTCTAACTTGCAATTTAATTTATTTTTGTAAATATTTTAATTTGTTTTATGTATTTTATTTTAGTTAATTTTAGTTTTATTTATTTTTATTTTCCTATGGTTTTACGAAACCATGTGGTATTGCTCGTGGTTTTCCCCATGTTTTTCCCTTAATAAAGTATTTACCTTTACTTGAGGGAAAATTTATTCACTTTAAATATTTATTTTTCATGGGGTAAATTCCTTTTTACATGGATACACAAATTTGAATTAAATAAACAAACCATCCATTTGTTAGTATTTTGACTAAAACCTAGGTTGTAGTGTGTGTGTGTGTGTATATATATATATATATATATATATATATATATATATATATATAACTTTTCATTATTTTCATTATTTTATTTTCTTTTTCATCTTTAATTCTAATTTATTTTTCCTTTTCTAAACCTTAACTTGTACACACATTTTTTACCTTTTTTATTTTTTCCCCTTACCCACCAGAAACCTAATGTACTAACCCAGGTCCATCCCTATTGGCCCTCACATGGGATTAATGATATTTCCATGAGAAATCAACGATCAACTCATGAATCCTTAATTCTAGGAAGGATTTCCTATTTTCTAGGAATTTCTTCCTCCATTCCTCAATGGCATGGGAACTTTATTATCCTATTAAAATTTTTGTTATTCTCAAATGCCTTGAAATTCTCGCAAAATATATTATAATATGATTGGTGATTATTTTTATTGCAAATACTTTAATTAGTATAAATATGGACAATGATGCATAATTTAATATTATTTTATTTCACGGGAATAAGTTTGAGTGGAGCTTGTCGTCGTCAGAACTCATGGGAACCACCACATGTTGGAAATGCTAAAACAACTGAGAGGGGGGGGGGTGAATCAGTTGTTTATGAGCTTAAACAATAATATACCTTTTAAATATTATTAATCTTCCTTCAAGTGATCATCAACAATATACAACATATGGACAGTAAAAGTAAAGACCATCAGTCACACATAAAGTACACACAAAGACAGATTTTCACGAGGAAACCCATAAAGGGAGAAAANATTAATCTTCCTTCAAGTGATCATCAACAATATACAACATATGGACAGTAAAAGTAAAGACCATCAGTCACACATAAAGTACACACAAAGACAGATTTTCACGAGGAAACCCATAAAGGGAGAAAACCTCTTCTTCTTCGAAAAGATAGGCAGTCTTTTTCAGTTCTATACATTATTTACAATTGAGTACCAACTCAATGTGAGGCTGCTACCTCTGTTTTACAAGATGCAACTTGTTTGAGAGCACCAACTCTCTGGTTTCTCTAGCACCCACTAGAAGGAAGCACCAACTCCCTGAATACTCCAACACCAACTGGATGGAAGCACCAACTTCTTGAATGTTCCAGCACCAACTGGATGGAAGCACCAACTTCCAGTTACACAGGCTCCAACCTGCATAACAGAGAACACTAGTTCTCCCTTGCACCACCCTGCCACCTTATTTTCTCTGGCTGCAACCAGATGGAAGCTACAACTTTCAGTGTTCAAGCTCCCACTTGAACCTCTGAGGACAACAGTTCTCCTGAGCACCTCCCAACCTCCCTATAAAATTAAATAATAAATACACAGACAACTTATGCAGATATGTCAATTCTTACCTATCTTTCCTTCTTTATAAATCTGGTCTTCTATCTTCTTTTCTGCAATTCTTCTCTTCTTCTGTTTGTTTAGCAGGTCTTGTCTGCATCAACTTGTTTAGCAGGTCTGCTCTGTCCTCCTCTTCAGTGCGCTCGTCTTGTCTTCATTCAGATCTGACGACCCTCGTTCTTTCGGGAAATTTGAATGGGATCCAACGGTCACTGAATCTTCTCCTCCCGATTATTGCTGTGCTGCTACTCATTGCTGTTGTACTCAAGCCATCACCACAACCAAAACTGTACTTGCCATCAATGACAAGTATACACTACCTGTAAATATGATAACAATCCTCTGTACATTCTTCATGCCATTCGTTGTCTGTTACATATTTACCAACACCACATCCACTGTACCTTAACCCTGACAACCATGCACATAAAATACCGACGAAGACCAGGTAGATAAGGATTATTATATTAATTAAATTTGTGGAAAAGTGTACAAAGGGAGGGTGTATGGGTCGTTGACGTTATCATCGGCGATTTCATGAAAGTTTACCACACTCACACACCAACCAACCCTAACGACGACGTGATTTATAATAATATTTTAATAAAAATTAATTTAATATACCCTGGAAGAGCGTGCACCCCTTTTAAGTATTATTTAATATATTTTAAAAGGGCCATGCATTATTATATTATATGTTTGAAGGACATCGTCTAGAGTTTGAAGTTGTTGGTGATGTGGAGGTGAGTGAAGTCATCAATGATGTGGAGGTGAGTGAGGGTTGAGGTGCATACACCAAAATCCTGATGACGAAGCCTAGGGAACTGGGGGGATACATTATATTATTTATTATTTTTTGTTTTTTGTATTTTGTTTTATTTTTATTTATTCATTTTATTTTGTTATTTATTTATTCATTTTAATTTTTTTATTTAATTTTCTGTTATTTTTTTTATTTTATTTCTTGTTTTATATTTATTTATTTATTGTTTTAATTTTTAATTCTTCTTGGATTACTAGTTCTTGTAGGAAAGATGAATAAACAACTTGGATGAGCCTAATGGTTAAAAACATGTGTTTCTTCCTTAGAGGTCACATGTTTAAATCCATAGGGGGGTAGGGTAATTATTATTTTTACATTAATGGGGTAATTAGTTTAGTTTAATTTTAATTTTCTTTGTAGATTAGGGATAATTATTTCTTGTAAATTTTGTTAATAATTGTAAACAATGTAAATACTTTTTCTATTTTCTATTTTATTTTATTTTCTTTAATTATTTTTCTAATTTAAAAAAAGATAAAATTAACTAAAAATATGCAGCAAGCCACATGTCCCATGCTTGAGCAGATTATTATTCAAACTATCTATAGGGGTTGAAACATTCAAATCACTAATTTTTGAAATCTCTTATACGTGTGGGACTCCTTTTTGTAGGTTGATGATCAATGGTCCATGATTCACCCACATACTTAATCGACGGTTGTTGAGCGAAGTTCTTCAAATGAGCATAATTTGGGATACAAGTGTTAGAATTGGGTTCATGATACCTCATTGGAAAGGTATTGGATAAATGAATGCAATGATAGAGTTCTCCAGGATAGATTAGGTGACAGAAGAGAATAGAAAACAATAGACCATAGATTCAGAGGTAGAAATGACTGTTTAGACTTCAAGAAGCCATAACCGGGGATATGGACAACGAAATTAGGTCCATGAGGGCTTGATGGAAATATGTAAGAGAGAATAACATAATGGGATGGAAAGTGCTAGAATATAAAGAGCACAAATTGTTTGAAATTGCAAAACTCATAAGGAAGCCTAATTTAGTTGAAGACTGGGCTATGCAGACTTCAAATCATCATATCTCAAGCTACAAGCAATGGAATAGGACCAAAAATAACTCAATGAAAATATTAGATAGAGGATGGGAATAAAAAATGATCTTGTTCAGTAGGCCAAGGACAGAAATGCCTATAACGACTTAAGAAATTCAGAAGATGAGCCCAACATGAAAAGATACAAATGTTTGCAAAGTAAATAACATTTTTAATAAATGTCATTTATGAGTTGTAATAGGGTGAATGTAACCACCTAGGGGTCTCTTCATATTACATTTGTAACTCCCACATATACATTTTTGAAAATGTACAAATAAATTGTGGGAAAACGAAACGAACAACCATGAGAGCTAAAGGGTCTCTCTTGTTTAATAAAAGAGAGCTCGTTGAATGTAATAAATTAATTTTTCCCTTTGTAATGAAAGATGATACTATTACTTCCGAGTTAATAAAGAGAAAGAGGAATTCCAAAAATTTGTGGCTTTGATGAATGTATATGAGACTATTCTTTTGGCATTTATCTTCTACTTGAGTAGCATATAATTTGGTTGCACAAACTATTTCTGCACTCTGTTCTGTCTATTCATGATGTCACATGTTTCCTTATGGGTACATAGATAATGTTATAGATGCATTGTACAACTAATTGTCTGTGTATTTGCATCATTTTTTCTATCACATATCATTAACATACATGAATTATTTCTGATTCTAATGATATTATCTCTCGATGTACTCATTCTTTTAGTTTTTCTCCTGGGATAGGTTAGAAGTAGTTAGATTAGATTAGTTATATTTCAATTAGATTATCCTTAAGATTAATTAGAACTCTTAGGGGGGAAGTCCGCTGTCTTTCCCATTTTTTTCTTATTTTAATTTTGAGCGGCAATGAGGCCCATATACTCGTCAGAAACACCACCCCAAATGAGAGTAGGTCTAATTGGGACTTGCCATTGGGAATTCTCTCTTACCTGCTTGATAGACCATTTGGACCCATCAATGATTAGTTTTTTTAAACTTGTCAATAATGTTATCATACAACCTTATTGCATTAGCTCTTAAATCGAAAGACATGTTTATCTCTTCCAACCTATCCCAAAGGTTTTTCTTGGGAATCATGTCAAAATATTTTCTAAAGTCAACAAAACAATAGAAACGTTTGGTTTTAGTAATGCGAAACTCCTTTGTGATGATCCTAAAGGTAATAATATGGTCCAAAGTTGATTGATATCTCCTAAATATGGCATGGCCTTTATCTCTTTTACCATGAATTTCTAGCCAACGCATAATCTTCTTTTCCAAAAACATTCCGTACAACTTGGATAAATCAGAATAATCATATTATTCCTATAATTAGAGGGAATGTTTCTATCCCAATTTTTAAAAATATGAACAATGAGACTTTTCATTCAAGGTTTAGGGAATCCCTTCTTGACTATTAAATTGAAGAACTTGTGTATGTGGGGGATGAGGATAGGCCCTTTGATTTAAAAAAAATCATCTTGGTAGCCTTCAATGTCCTTAGCTTTCCCATCTGCAAGCCTCTTAACCCCAAAATCTATGTCATCCAAAGAAAAAAATTCATCATCTGTAGGGATAATAGGAATGGTGTCCATGGCATTAGGGAACTCATAAATACTTTTAAGGTAGGAATTCTAGTCCCTTAAGGGAATCATATTATTTTCTTTAGTATTGTTGATAAAAAGTTTCCTCCATAACTTCTTAGGATCAATTTTAGAAAGTTGTGAAAGCTGCTCTTGCCTTTTATTGATATAGTACAAATTTTCCCGTTTAATTAAGGATTTGTATGTATTGATCTTATCTGGTTTTAAGGACTCACTAGAAGCATCCCTAATGGATTTCTTAGCAATTTTACATTCTTTATCATACCAAGGGTTGTTTGTTCTATTAACATATATATAAAAATTTTACTTAAGGTGGACAATGACATGTTTTATTCATGATTGATATTGATTTTTTTTTAAATTAATATTTTTTTAAATGCTACATGTCAATTCCATCCGGAGGATGGAAAAATTATGCATCTCTCTCATAGTGGACTGTAAAAAACACCTTTCAACCAAATAAAAAACCCATTTGATGCAATGATGATTATCATGTACATTTATTAACAATGAATGTCTATTTAAAACATTATAAATGTTCAGTTTTTATTCATACTTAACTAATATTATTATAAGTATTCCATTTTTTGAATCTCAATATTTCTCAACATGAACATGGCCTCCAATCTTACTATTTAAAAATCTTTTAATGAAAATATAAAAAAATCCATATTTTAAACAATGAACTTAACTTGAAATCATAGATCACTAAGTTTTTCCACAACTTATCTGTCCTAACAACATGCTCCTAAATTTGAAGCTCACACCAGTCTCCATAGAGTTCTCCTCCAATGAGTTTTGAACTCCCAATGACCATGTTTTGCTTCTATGGTAAAAACTTATCCTCTTTCAAGGGTGTATGTAGTTGTATTGTGACATGGCTTGGAAGGAAGAATTGTTCCTCCAAGCATTTTGATTTTAAAAGGATCTTTCATAGGGGAGTCAATAAAACTTGCATAAATTAAGTAGAAGGGAAACCTATCCATAATTTGGTTGTTGTAGTGTTATTCAAAACTTGCATATATTAAGTAGAAGGGAAACCTATCTATAATTTGGTTGTTGTAGTGTTATTCACTTTTTTTTTCAGGGTAAGTCAAATTTATCCTTACACAACTCATTCCGAGTTCAATATTTTTTATTAATAGTAGGGAGATCAAGGTTCTACACCAGAGACCTCTGTGGTAATTTTCCTAGCTATCACATTGGATTGGGCTCAAAACATGGCATACCATATTTTTTTGATAGGAAGGTTGATACTTACCATTTTGTACAAGATCTTGGAATTCAAGATCAAATTCCTCTAAGGGTAAGAGGGAAAGCACAATTTGCAAATGAGAAAATACTGTCTAGTTAACTAGCTTAATAGTGAGGCCATGATTGAATTTTGCGCAACAAGGATCTGCTATTTCTTTTTTACCTGAGATGATGTTTTCCATATTTTGTTTTCGAAAAATTAAGTTGGTAATACATTGCTTATAAAATTATAATTATATAAATTTTTTTAATGTAATTTTACATGTAATTGAAGCCATTGTGCTCATATTAGAATTGATCTTTGGAGAAGTAATTAGGATAGGGTTCATATTTATATATAACACAAATGAAAAAATAGTAATAATAATAATTTATTTATTTTTTTATAACTAACAATAACAATGCAAAATGTAGAGAAAAAAGGCTATTGTGCAACAATATTTTGCAAAAATGTTTTACCTTAGATAACATTTCATTTATATTTTTGTATTTTTAAATAAAGTTGGTAGTACATTGCTTGTAAGATTATAATTATCAAAAGTATTTATATTTTTTTTTTCGCATTTTTACAAGTAATTGAAGCCATTGCACTCATATTATAATTTGTTTTTGAAAAAGTATAATTTGTTTTTGAAAAAGTAATTAGGATAGGTTCATATTTATATATAACACAAACATAAAAACAATAAAAAACCATATTTGTCAGGTAATTATAATAATGCATGTATGGCACAAAGGATTTTGTTCTATATCAATATGGAGATCACATTTTCATTTAAAATCCAAGAATCATATTGGCTTTTCCATCTCTAAGACTCATTTTCACCTTCGATTACAATCAATACTCTATATATAAATTTTGATATGAATTCACTAATACACAATCAATTCAATATTATTTTTTTTAGCTCAAACAAGTCATAGTTGCTGTTGGAGTAGTTATCTCCTACTTTTATTGTGATTAATATTTGATATTCCTCATCATAGAATGTATTAGTTATTGTAATCTCTACGCGAGATGTTTGGTTAGGGTTTTTTTTATATCTACATCCTATTTATGTGTGAAGTTGAAAGATTATCTCAACTAAATGGATTGTATGTCCAAGACAACCTATCTATCTTAAGCCAAAGCTTAATGTATTTATATTGATTGAATAATATAATACATAGATTTTTTTGTATGTGCAATGATTTTCTAAGTTGGTATCAAAGTAGTTATGGGTAAAACCATGAAGATGGGTTGTTTTATGATAATTTATTTTTTATTTTAAGAGGTTCTTCAAATTCCGGTAAACAAAAGTATTTTTTTTATTTAGAATTTTACTTTATTGTAAAAACAAAACTTGTGAGAAATTTGGTTAGCTTTCTATTGACTATTTTTCAATTTTTTTTTTATTGAGATTTGATAAGTCAATTTGGCAATTTTTTGACAGTATGTTCCTTAAAAATGAAGGGAAAGATAATGAGTTATTCCCCCCCCCCCGACCAACAATGTATCCATTATTAAAATTTTGTTTTTAACAAATGAAATATAGTGCAACAATCTACATAGACTCTATTTTGTGATGACTATAGTTTTAAATCTAACAAATGAATATTCTAATTTCTAGAATTTTTTGAAGTTGACCAATCTGAAAAAATTACAGATTTTAAACACATGTTTCCCCCCACCATGTATCTATCTTAATTTTTACTTAAAAGTAAAATCTAAAAATACCCTTTTGAAGAGAACAGTTTAAAAATCATGAATACAAATTTTCCATAATTTTTCAATATGTATTTTTAGAGATATGGATTTTTCATTTCACTGAATCATAATCTCACCTAAAAATATTATGCAGTGATTTTTTTTTTTTTTAAATTAAATAAAATTAGATAAAAACAATGAAAATGAAAACAAATTATATCCAATGAAAGTATATTCATTTTTAAAAATGTTGGTATCAATTCCAAAACTAAATTCTGAGTATTGTAGGATTCCGCTGCCTCCAAAGATCAAGTAAGCTAGAGAGAATTTGTAGTTTCCTACAAACGGTGCCATTTTCATGTTTTCGACCGAAATATTCTTTTAGTCGAAACCTAGTTTTTAACAGAATCCGTTAAAAATAAACCTTTTGGTCGAAAAGTATTTCGACCAAAATATTCTTACCGCAGGAAAAAAAATCATTCGAAAAATATTGTACATGAATTTCGAGGGCACCGTTAAGGCATTTCTCAATTTGACGTTCAAATTTTCGGTTGAAAAAATTCCTAGCAACATTTTTTCGACCAAAAAAATGCCGCTAGGAATTTTGGTGACCCGATTCTCACAAAAGTGCTACCCAAATTCATGATTTTACCCTTATGGGATTAACTCGCTAACGAGAGGGACCAAGAAAAAATGTGAGATATATTTTATTTAACATAGGAGAGCAATTTTTTTATTGTGAAATACTATTTATCGTGTGTTCGAGTTTCCTTGTGTGTTTGTTGTTGAACTTGCAAAATGGAGTCGTGAGTTGAGACCCACATGAGAACTTAAATCGTTGTCTCGAGAAGCTTTTGTATTAAGAGTATCGGTGAGAGGCATCACCATTTAATTGTTTTCTCTTTTTGTGCATGCCAAGGTGAAGTTACCAATGGAGTCCACGCCCATTTTTTGGATCTATTTTCAATTGGGTTCGCTGCATGGAATTTAAATGATTCATATTTTTGTGTGGTTCTTTGGTTCAAGAATTACAGTGAGGATTGAAGCGATGACCAGATTGCAACAAAAGATGTTAGTTTTTTTATTTGGCATGTAGAGTCTGAAATATTTGAAGAGCTTGTGTTCCTGTGAGTTTTTAATGAAGAACTTATGATATTTTTTAGAACATGGTAACATGACTGAAGAGCTTGTCTTTATTAATGAATACAACGAGCTATGTATGTCGGCAAGAAAACTGCTATTACGTTGTGACTATAGTTTGTGTACTTGTGAGATGAAAGATGTCATGTTGTAAGATTGAATTCTAGATACATTTAGTATTTAGACTGTTTTCCTATATAACTGGAAAATACAATGAGCTATGTATTTCGACAGATGGAAGTATGTCAATATAATAATTCAATATTTAGACTGCTTTTCTGACAAACACAATGAGCTATGTATTTTGTAATATAGAAGCATATAGAATTGCCATTCATTACAAATATGAAATTGATGGTCAGAAGCAATTGTATCTTCAATGAATCAATTGGTAGATTGAATAAATGATTGTGTGAAAGAGCGTAGTCTACATGAGATTTCAGAAGTAGACACAGATGCTGATGAAGACTATACCAAATAGAGATGAAAAAAATTAGAGATCAAATCCAAGTACTCGTTAAAGGAGGGCGTTGGAGTAATTAACTCCTACTTGTCTTGTGCTTAATATTTGATATTTCTCATCATATAATGTATTAGTTATTGTAATCTCTACATGAGATGTTTGATTATAATTTTGTTATATCTACATCTTATTTTTGTGTGAAGTTGAGAGATTATCTTAACTAAATGGATTGTATGGCTAATATAGTTTATCTATCTTAAGCCAAAGCTTAATATATTTATATTAATTGAATAATAGAATATGTAGAGGTTTTTTTTATATATAATATTTTTCTAAGTGTTACAACTATCAACTTTTCTACTCTGATTATATTTAAATCCACATAATAAAAATTACATTTTAACACATCATACTTTCTTACCGTAACATTTTTCTCAATTCCTATTTTATTATGATTTACATTTCCCATGCTATCCATACTTAAGTGAATTTCTAATTAACCCCTAAAATAATCATTATACCACTTTAATAAGCTTTACCTTTTTCATGTCACCCATGTTTAGTGAATTCTTAATGTCTCTAGTGAAATATAAGTGAATACATCTATCATATCTTATATATCATTATATGTGTTTAGTGAAATATAAGTAAATGCATCTATCATATCTTATATATCATTATATGTGTTTATTTGAATAATTGAAATTTATTTAATAATTGAAATTTATTTATATTAAATAAATTAAAATTTAAAAATTACAAAATAACATTAATTTTGTGTATGTTTTAATTATTGGGTTTAGTTAGAGTAGTTGAAAAGAATTATTATCTTTTTTTAGTAAGATGGATGGAGGAATATATATATATATATATATATATATATATAAACGAAGGGGAAATGTATTTAAATTCACGAGCATTCTGAAAAGCTTATTCGAATGGTGTGTTACAATAGATGAGATTTAATGCATTGTATTTTGTAAAAATGATTTTTGAAGACTTTTGGTGTATGGAAGACATTTCTATGTTACAATTAAGATTAAATTTATGATAGAGAAGTTGTTTGTGTTTATTAAAAAATTGATTTAATAAAAATAGATGGTTGATATTCATATTTGGAGTGTAAAACTTCTTAATGATAATAATATTTCATCTAATGTCAAATGTTTCTTATAGAGAGATTGTGAGGGATTTTGTGGTTATTTGAGGTCTTTTTTATGGTATTTGTAAGTTTTCAAAAGCATTGTAATTATGGAAATGAGGTGAATGAGTTTCAAAGATATCAAGAGTAGATAGATTTTAAAACGATGATGAAGATGATGATTAACGTCTACTGAGCTTGAATTGGTTTATTGGACCTTAAGAAGGTAAGGGATTACTTGCAATTCTTTAGAATTTCATTTCTATGCTCGAAAAACATTAAGAGAAGCTTTCCAAGATCACCATAGTTTTGTTGATTTAAAAGGTTAGGAATGTTGGTAATGTGACAAATATTTTGAAATTGAGATCTAATCTGGGTATAGGGTGGACAATCTAAGAGAAAGTGATTTTCATTTTCAACCCTCTTAGTGTCACAAATGCGACACACTCTTTCATCTTAGGGAATTTTATAAATTGACCAACGTTGAGTTTCACTATGGATCTCATGAGAATTTGTTCTTATTTTAGCAATGCTTATTTTTTTCTTTACACATGTCAAAAAAAATATATAATTTTTATCTTCTATATTAGGGTTGATTACCTCCTTTAAATACCTTAATTTTCTTTTTTCCTCTAAGTCTTTATCACATCACTTTTTCTCCTTAAATTTTGATTTAATAATACTTTTAATAGTATCCTTATTATGCAAAATGATCTCTTCCATTATTCCATAATCACTTAGCCAAGAGTGGGCATATTTATGCCATCCTCGCTTGAGTCGAAGATGGTTTTGGCTAGAGTTTGAAGTAATTTAGTAAGCCTCATGTCTTCAATGATGTTTAACTTGTTCTTATACAATAGGTATATAGGCATAGTTGTGCTCTCAATGGGGGAAACAATTGGCTCTAAGAGGAGGATATGATAGGGCATATTTCCTTAATTTTGAGAGTATAGGTTATAAATTTCTTTTGGATTTTCTCTATCTTTTTCCATAACTCTCTAGAGATACTGCATCCCCAAACTTCACATCCATATAGAATAACATGAGTAACAATAGTATCAAATATGAGTTTTTTCTTATCCCATATCCAAAGATCAACTGATTTACAATTGTTTTCAAGCTCATAATAAAATTTCCATCCTCCATTTATTATTTTTTCAATTCTATAATTCCAATTAATCTTGTGTGTTGAATATTGATTCCAAAATATATTAAAATAACTTAATAAAACATTTAATAATTAAAAAAAAAATTAAAAAAATTTATTAATAAAGCAATTTCATTAT
>ML798747.1:100111-117495 GCA_009831015.1 Picea engelmannii | reverse complement strand
GAGTATTTCAATTGTTGGCACAATTTTTGAAGGTATTTTTTTTTACTCGGAAAAAAAGCATAATTTTATTTCTTAGGAGAGGCAAAATTACATTTTGTAGGTGTTTCAAGAGCACAACAAACCAATTGTGTGTGGATTTGTCAAAAAATAGAAAATAATCGTAGTCCATCCCCAAAAAGTGGTCACTGAGAGAAATTGGCTTTGTGAGCCAAAATTTGACATGCATGACAATATATCTAAAATATCTCACCCATAACAAGGTGGAATAAAACTTGCAAAAGTTTCCCTAATATATACAAGGTAAAAAAAAATTCAAATAAAAAATGATTTTCATGCACTTACAGAAGGTGCCCAATTTTTTTTTCTTATGCCCTTGCAATTGTGTCACTGTAGAAAATTGAAATGCTGTAAGTGTTGTACATGTAGAGATACATCCATGGTGAAGCCTGAAGACTTTGAGAACAACATAGTCCCATAGAGTAGTTTCTAAACAATGTTGATAAAAAAAGAATGAGGTTTTGATTCTTCAATCCTATAGATGGTCGTGATCCTCTATAAATGGTGGACGAAAAAAAGCATTTGTGTCTTAACCTTTTTTTTTTTTTTTTCCTGTAATGTGCCATTGGCCTAGTGAGAGTAGTAGTCCATCTTTGGACAGAGAATCCACTACCATTTTCTTGTCTCTTAATACATGGGAGATAACCAAAGTATCAAATATGTCCATCAAATGATAAATATCCTCCAGAATAGGACTAAGAAAAATGTTGTGACAAATTTGATGCTTTCTTGCCCAATTAATGACGTTCATGGAGTCACCAAAGATATGTATGTGTTGAATTTCCTTTTCTCTAGAAAATGGGAGTAATAGATTCAATGCCAATAGTTCAGAATAGTTGTTTTTCCCCCTGCCCATTCCCATTTTTAACTGAAAACAATGGTTTTCTGATAAGTGAAGAACAACACCCCCCCTGCAAATGGAGTTCTGTGAGGCTCCATCAAAAAACGTCTAAGGTTTTGAAGTGTCTATATCCTCTTGTTGTCTTACCTGCAAATATGGTGCTTCTTTTGTCTAGGGGAAATGCGTCAGGATTGATAGAATTTGGGCTGCAATTACCTTTGGAGTAGAGGCGTTTTCTTTGAATATCGCTGCATTCCGAGCTAGCCATATTCACCAACTGATTAGGAGAGGAAGTGCTTTTAGTTCCTTATTTCTTGGATCATGGGACTAGTCTTTCCAAGCTAGTTCCAAAGTGTTTCTGGTCCATATGCATCTCTTCATGAGGCTTGAAGAAGTTTCAGACCAAACGTTTTTGGAGAAGGGACATGAGATGAGTATATGGAAAGTGGATTCATTTTCATTTTTACAAAGTGAGCATCTACCCCGTCCTTCTATCTGATGCCTACTCAGATTATCCCAGGTTGAGATTCTATTGTTTAAATCCACTCACATGTAAATTTTGGCTTTTTGAGGACATTTCAACTTCCAAAGTCCCTTCCACCACCATCTCGGATTTTTTTTTATTGGGTCTATATTTAGAGAGATGTATCCTGATTTTGGAGTGTAGGAGCCTAGAGGATCATTCTTTCAAACTAGTTCATCTTCCCTATCCGAGATTCTGATGTGTCCTCTTCTGAGAGATGATATATAATTTTCCAATATGTTTGCAGAATCCCCATTTAAACCCAGTGATAAATCACTTCTCCATCCTTGGTTCCATATAGTAGTTGAGAGGGGTTCATATAGATGCGATAGGAAAAAGATACCTTGCCTGTGAAGCTGATTGATTAGTTCTTCTGGAAGTATATGAGAATTCCCAATATTGGGCCAAGGATCGGCTCCTATGTGAGTATGATTTCCTTTAGCAACCCTCCATTCAAGACTATCCCCTACCACTGAGAAGGAGGATATCATCGCTTTACAAATAATTGAGCAGTGATGTGCAGACTTGTTTGGTGATTTGATCCAATCTTCCACATAATATGGGAGGAAGTATTTTTGTGTAACTACCTGCGTCCACAGACTGGAGTCTGAAATAAGACGCCAACAGACATTTTCCTCCAGGGCCTTGGAAAACAAAAAAATATTTTTGAGTCCCCAACCTCCCAAATCTTTTGGCATCGCAATACCTTCCCATTTGGTCCAAGGTTGAGTATACTTATCCCCTGATCCAGACCAAATAAACTGAGAACAAGTCCTTCTAATTTTTTCCAGCACCCCTTTTGGAATCCAAGCCAGTGACATCCAATATACTGGTATGGATTCTAGAATAGATTTTGTCAGAGTGAGTCTACCTGCTCTACACAACCACCTAAAGCTCCAACCATTTAACCTTTTCTCCAATTTTGTTAGCATCCATTTCTAGTCTTCTTTTCTATATTTGTTCGGCTTCAACTGGAACCCTAAGTATTTTAAGCCTTCTGAAATGTCCTGAACTGTAAATGGAAAGATTTTGAAGGTATTAACATAATGAATAATGAAAGTGTATTTTTTCAAACATAATGAAAGTCTCTAGTTTTGTAGCATATTTTTTTAAAATTATTCAGGAAAGAAGAAGTTGCAGGATAAACATTAACAATTTTTTTTTTTTGCGTTAATGAGTTATGTCACAAGAAAAATAAGAAAAAAAAATATAAAAACAACCATATTTCTTTAAAAAAATAATATATTTGCAATATAAAAAAATAGGTATCCATAGGTCTATAATTTCATCATCTATGAATATGTGTAGCATATTGTAGTGGTTCATCAAAACAAGACATATTGAAAAAGGAAAAAAATGAATTTTCTATGGTTTATGCATTCCATACCGTCAAATTAGTGACTTTGAAGCTAAGTTATAAGAAAACACATTGGATGAGAGATGACACATAACACATGAAAGATGGGTTGGATGAGTGTTATTAAATGTGAGTGCGTTCTTATGAAATTCAAAGTTTCCACATGTGCTAATTTTTTGCCTAGATTTTGAATTTCACATCACCAAAATGTGTGTGCATTCTAGTCATACATAATGCATTTGTATTATTGTTTACATTAGAAAATTACATTGAATATAAACATGTTTTCATTATTATTTAGTTTAAAAATTATAATGAAAAGAAATGCAATGAATGCACATTAAAAAATCAATAGTCTTGGGCTTGCATCTAATGCACAATAGAAAATCATTGTACACAAATAGTTGATTGACCTTGGTACAATTAATATAAATATTGTTTTTACAATTAAAATTCGTTTTGTGCAAACATGGAGTTTAATAATTGAGGTCTCAATGGGAAAATGGCCGTACTTACATTACTCAATGCCTAATCCAAACAAGTCATACTTACATTTTAACTACATTGTTCTTCAATCTTGAGGCCCTAAATATGGTTGGGAGAGGAAACCTAGGCCTTAGGCTCTAAATGAGGCTTCTAGACACCTAACGATAAGAAATCCTCAAACCACCACACATAACCTACTAAGTGTATCCTTATCCTCCAAGTGGGGACATCAGTGTGATTTTGATGCTCTTAGCAACATGTATGGGTCTCTAAGGGTATGAGAAATATGTAGGTAGAATGAAATAATCAATGTAATATACCATATACAAGGAATGAACAAATCATTGGAAGAGTAAGGCCTCCATAAGTCATTTCATTAATGAATGAATTCATTTAATGGAGTTGATTTTCATTCGAAGGACAACATTGGGTGGACCTCTTCATGTCTGTACAATAATTGTAGGTTGTGTACTTATTTTAGACCCATTATATTTTATGATCTTGTTTGGATTCCAATTCATTCTCTATCGTAGAGTTAGAACAAGAAGTAGTAGCAATGCAGTTTTGAGAGGATGCAAGAAAGGGAGCACAAAGGGAGCTTTAGTCCATTCGGTCTTGACAAGCTTGCCTCTAGTTTCATAATCATCTGCATTCCAAAGGCTACAATAGATCCTCATTGCTTGGCTCTTGGGATAATGATAATTGTTATCCACTCAACTCAACTATTTATCCTTATTTTCAAGAACTTGAAAAAGAGTCCTTTCTATAGAAAAAATGAATAACAAACATGTATTTATGTTATTTTGAGATATTGTATCGTATTAGATGAATACATGTAGAGAGTAATTATAATAAATGTAAATAATTTGGTTTGGTGTCTAAATTATAGAATAAGTGTAGCAATTCAAGGTTGGGTTGAACCATATAAAGTAGAATTTATACTCATGATTGCTAATCCCTTGAGTAAAGAAATTAGTGTGCATAATATAGGGATATCTAGAGAAGTTGCTCAGAAATTCAAACTCTATATTTTGTTATGTTAAGGTCCTTTAGGAGATAGCTATGGGATGGGGTGAATAATATCAACAAAATGTTAGCATATTAGTACAAAGATACCTTGAACCAACACATAGGAACTCCTAATGCTATCCTTTGCCTCTAAGTGGAGATTTTGGAACCATTTACATGTTTTGAACACTAGGTATGGTTCTTAAGGCCCTTGACATGGTTACATGAGGAAACTAACACGTTAGGCCCTAAGTGAGGATTATAGGCATCCAAGGATAGTAAAAGTGCCTCAAGCCGCCACAAATGACCTTTTAAGGTTCTTCTAGTCACCTATGAATAATAGCGATGCTCTGAGGACCCTTGCATGGTCCATGATCCTTACTAGGAACTATTGGGACCTAAGTGCTTGGATATTACTCCTAAACAAACTCATCCATGGTACACCAATCACTAAATTTATTCCCATACACCACTCATAAGTAAACATTTCCCATTTAGGGACTTTTTAGTGGTTTAGGAACTCATGCATGCCCCATGAGATATAAAACAAGTCATTGGATCCTAGGTCCTTTATTTTTGGCATTGAAAAATCCCATGAGTTAATTAGACCCATCCATTCTAAACTAAATGTAAAAATTATGCATGTTTACCAATTATAGGGTAATGATTCCTACTACAATGCACTAAGGGTAATCTTGGGCCATGTGCATGAGCTATGATCCATAGAGGAAAGTATTAGGGCCTATTTCTTTAATTTTGTGTCATAAACCATGGCCTAGACCACAATACCCATCGTTTCTATACAAATTGTCAAACTCCTAACCATATCCTAATTCTAGATGAAAGGTTACATCTTCACATGAACTCTATGGAGATTTGGGGCCTTATGTATGGCTTGTGAATCATAGAAGAAATTATTAGGTCCTATGTTCCTAATTTATGTATATAAATGATGTCTTGGGACATAATACCTATTACATATTAGGATCTAAGTTTCTATTTTTCATACTTGAAGCATGACCTAACCTACATGGCCCATTAATGTTATGCCAAACATTAAAATTGTTCTTAGATTGAACTTTCAATCCAACAATTCCCTTTAAAGAACATTTGTGCTAGCCCTAGGCCCTATGTTTGTCTTGTATGACCTAGAAGTAATTAATTGAGTATAGGAACCTAATTTTGCATCACCAAACCATAAATCTAGGTATGAGACCCATACATGGTCCACCAATAATCAAAATAATTCATATATCTCAATTTCAAGCCAAATATTCCATTTATAGGTCCTTTGTGATGATTTAGGTCTATGTGCAATGAGTTTTGATCCGTAAAAGTAAATGTTAGAGATTAACACATCATTTTTTATCATTGAATTGTGCTCTAGGTAATAAAACCCATCCATAATTTGAAAATTTTCATAATTATTTACATCTCCCACACATGTTCCATGTAGGGCATGTGTTATATTCTTTGCATGACCAAACCTAGTGTTTGAGTTTCATCAGGAACATGAGATCCTCCCTGTGTGGGGGTTTGGGGGCAGGGCCCCCGAATTTGTTTTTTTGGGTGGTTTTTGGCATTTGTTCTTAGAAGTTTTTGTCGATGGTTTTCTAATTTCAGTTAAGGAATTAGGGTTCTTAAATCATCCAATTCAATAGATTAGGTATTTTGGATGCCACAAGATCCTATATATATTGTATTGTAAACAATGAAGATATAGATGAATAAAGAATTAGAGGTGTGGCTCTAAACAAGTTGTTGATTTTCCCAGTTTGAGTTTTTAGGGTAAAAATATGTGTGTGTGTGTGCCATTGTATCTTTTCTGTTTTTATTAAGAATCCATTTGCAGTAATTAATTGTACAAGGTTAAAATCTACATGTCAAATATTACCCCTATATGATCTCTATGGTGATTTTCATCCCTCATGTATGGCCTATAGAAAACCTATTTATGTCCTAATCACAATTCAAATACAATAGCTCTATGGTATTTAAGGTCTTGTGTAGAGTGCATGAGGCCTAAAAGCATCTCTCTCTCTCTCTCTCTCCATTCCTATTGTCCCTACAAAGGAAGAAGTTTTTTCTTTAGATGACATAGAGTTCGGGGTTAAGCGGCTCACAAATGGGAAAGCTAAGGACATTGAAGGCTACCAAGATGAAATTTTTAAAATCGAAGGGCCAATCCTTATCCCTCACATACACAAGCTCTTCAATTTAGCAGTCAAGCAGGGCTTCCCTAAAACCTGGACGTAAAGCCTCATTGTTCCTATTTTTAAAAATGGGGATAAAAACATTCCCTCTAATTATAGGACCATTATGATTAGCCCGATTTTAGCCAAGATTTATGGAATTATTTTGGAAAAGAAGATTAGCATTTGGCTAGAAAGTCATGAAAAAAGAGCTAAAGGCCAGGCCGGGTTTAGGAGATATCATTCAACTGTGGACCATCTTGTTATCTTTAGGATCATTGCAGAGGAGTTCCATAATACTAAAACAAATATTTTTTGTTGTTTTGTTGTCTTTAGAAAATATTTTGACATGGTTCCTAGGAAAAACCTTTGGAATAGGTTGGAAGAGATAAAAGTGCCTCTCGAGTTGAGGGGTGCTGCAATAAGGATGTATGAGAATGTTATTGCTAAGTTTAAAAACACTGAGGGCTGGTCAAAAGAGATTAATTGCAATATCGGATTCAAACAAGGTTGTCCCTTGTCCCCTACCCTTTTTGGCATATACATTGATAAGTTAGAAGAATTCTTGGAAAAAGTAGGTTGTGTCGGCCCTACTCTCATTGGTATAGTCATCAATATTTTTCTTTATGCCGATGATATCATTATTATGGTAAGGAGTCCCCATGATCTTGAAAACCAACTAAGAATCCTCAAGGATGTTTGATCCAATATGGGTATGACTGTTAATACTGATAAGACTAAGGTCATGATTATTAAATCCAATAAGATCCCTTATGATACCTTTGTATATGACAACAACAACTTGGAGGAAGTGACATCATACAAATATCTTGGAATTTATATTCACTACAAGCTCAATTGGAATTATAGCATTGAGAAAAGGATTATTGGGAGATGGAAAGCTTATTATGGGCTTGATAACAATTGGAAATTAGCTGATCTTTGAAGTTGGGATAAGAATAAACTCCTCTTTGAGACTCTTGTTACACCTGTTATTCTTTATGGATGTGAAGTCTGGGGCTGTAGTATCTCTCGTGAATCCTGAAGAAAGATAGAGAAAATACAAAGGAATTTTATAACCTATAATCTCAAAATTAAAGGAAATACGTCCTATCCCATCCTCCTCGTAGAAAAAATCCTCTCCCCCATTGAGAGCATGGCTATGACTAGATACCTAATGTATAAGAACAAGTTAAACAACATGGAAGACAAGAGGCTACCTAAAATTGCTTCAAAATCAAGTCATAACCACCATCGACTCAAGCAAGGATGGCATAAAGATGCCCGGTCTTGGCTAAACTATTGGGGAATCATGGACGAAACCATTTTGCAGAATAAAGATACTATTAAAAAAAATGTCAAATCAAAATTTAAGGAAAAAATGTGGTGTGATAAAGAGTTAGAGGGAAAAAAAAATTAAGGTATTATAAAGATGTAATCAACCATAATCTAGAAGATCAAAATTATCTATCTGTTTTACCAAGTGTAAAGAAAAAAATAAGCATTGCTAAGATAAGAACAAATTCTCACGAGCTCCATAGTGAAACTAGGCGTTGGTGAATTCCTAAAACGCCATGGGATGAAAGAGTGTGTCACCTTTGTGACACTAAGAAGGTTGAAGATGAAAAACACTTTCTCTTAGATTGTCCATCCTATACCCATATTAGATCTCATTTTCAAAATATTGATCACACTACCAACCTTCCTAACCTCTTAACTCAACAAAAGTATGGTGATCTTGGAAATCTTCTCTTAATGCTTTTCGAGTACAGAAACAAAATTCTAAAGAATTACAAGTAATCACTTACCCTCTTAAGGTTTGATAGACCAATTAGGTCTTAGTGGACGTTAATCATCATCATCATCATCAGAGAGAGAGAGAGAGAGAGAGAGAGAGAGAGAGAGAGAGAAACCCATCTATGTCATGTTGTCAAAATTGTTCTTATATCCCACTCATACAAGAAGGATTCCCTCCATAAAATCTACATCATTAAATGAGTCCCATATATAACCATGAAACATAGAAAAAAAATATTATGAATCATGCCCTTGGTTTATGATGAACAAAACATAAAAATCATTGCCATATCCCATTTGTAGAATAACTATTCCCCATATTGAGATATTATGATAGTTTACATCCTCATTCATAATTTATAAATCCATGAAGATACTTTGATGGTCCATGCCTATAGTTATTGATTCTAAATTTGTCATTGTTTAGCCTTAGCCATGAACAATAGTTATTAAAAATATACACATGTTTCTATATGCCAATAATGTGCACATTATTAAAGAATTGATATTTCTACATTCTCCTTTGTCATATGTACACTTTTTGTCCATAGAAATGTGTATGTATTTTGTTGAATTATAATGTATGCACGTTCTGTGACCCAACTTACATGTCAATTAAACTAAATTGTCAAGTTAATTCTCTTTAAACCATTTTTAATTCTCTTTAAACCATTTTTTTTATAAAAAGGTTGGATTACATATAAAAGGTAAATGTCCATAATCTCTTATACTCATCTTACTATAATTAATATGGTCTATATAAATAACAATTTAACTTTATGTCAATTAGTTTAGCCTGAATAGTTTATGTTGAAGGGTGTTTTTCCTATCCAAATTCATAAAATAATATATTTGCTCAAAATTTAACTTTATGTCAATTAGTTTAGTCTTTATGTTGAAGGGTGTTTTTCCTATCCAAATTCATAAAATAATATATTTGCTCAAAATAATATATTTGATCAAAATAATATATTTGAATGTACATATCAAGATTTAAATATATATATAAAACAAGATACATGATAAACATTTTTCCATTTAACAATCAGCCTATAACTAAAGAGAGAGAGATATTGGTTAGGGAGGTGGTACAAGTCTTATAAATTGCCAAGAAATCAAATATGATGTCTTCGGGTGTGTTTATCAAGGCACGTGTGTATGATAAGCATTTTCATATGAAAGATGAGTGAAGTGTATAGAGTTTAAGAATTCTCAATTTCATGGTTATGTTATGTTTTGGAATTATGTTATGATTTGGAATTAGGAAGTTGTTGTTTAAGGTTTTATAGCCTTAAAATTGGGAAGTGAAAGATGAGTGAAGTGTATAGAGTTTAAGAATTCTCAATTTCATGGTTATGTTATGTTTTGGAATTATGTTATGATTTGGAATTAGGAAGTTGTTGTTTAAGGTTTTATAGCCTTAAAATTGAGAAGTTTAGAATATAATAGAGTAGTGTTGGTTTTGTAGGTGATTGTTTTAAAGTTAATAGTTTTAATTTTTTTTATTTATAGTTTTAAATTTTTATTTATTTATTGTTTTTAAAATTTTTAAAATGATAGTTATTTAGTTTAAGAATAAAATTTGTGATTTTTAAAAGGAAAATGTATGTTTTTAATTGTTAATCTTATTCAAAATTTTGAAGTATAATTAATATATAGAATAAAATATATTATTTTTTTAGGATATATAAAGTTATATAAATATTAACAAAATTTACATTTGTCACTTTGATATCTTTTATTTCAATGATGTTTTAATATGTAATATACATATGTTTTATTGGTGTTTTAAAACATCCCTAAGATTATTATCTATCTTTTTTTATTGACAATTTATATGTTTTTATGCATAGAGAGTTTTTTTTGAAGGTAATGTTATAGTATGTAAATAATTATTAGGTTGATATCAAGTTGACAAAATTTCATTTTCTCATCAAGTACTTGCCACAACTTTTCTATTACTTTGTTTTATACCAAATCTTAAATGGTTAATGATTTATCCATCAAATTTTCCTCTTCAATTCCCTCTTTTAAAATCTATTTTATCTAGTCATGGTATCAACCCTTATCTTGAGTTGCAAACTTTAATAGTATCTACAATTCTTAATTTGTTCATATTAATATATGCTTTGTTTTGATAACATATGTCATAAATTAACATTTAATATTTATTCTTCTTTTAATAATATATATTCTTATGCTAATATAATAGAGGGAAGAGTTTACATTTAGCCTCTTTCAAATTTCTTCCCAAATTCTTTTGAGAGTTTGGAAGTCCAAAAGTGACAACCATACAAATTCTTATGCTAATATCATAGAGGACGGAGTTTGCATTTGGCCTCTTTAAAATTTCTTTCCAAATTCTCAAAAGAATTTGGAATTCCAAAAATGACAATCATATAAAATCACTCTTTTTATCAATATCCGTAATTATCGCACTGTCTCCACTTTAGAGTTTCAATTATAACTATGCAATCAAATGCACTTGTAAAAAGAAACTTCCTTCAAATTTGCTACATTAAATGGTATGGTTATAATTTCAGATACTTATTATTATTACCTTTGTTTTGTTTACATTAACTTTCATTTCAAATTAACTATAGAATTTGTTGAAAACATTAAGATGTCTTTAAATACTATATTTGTTTTTTTAATGCATAAATAAATAGCAACACAAATAATCTGTGATATTTATGAGTCTTCTTCCATTTTTATAATTATTTTTGTGTTTTTACAATAATAAAATATGACTATATAAATCAACAAACATAATTTTGTATGTTAATTCTTGGTTTTCTTTTTTAATTAAATATTTTATTTCACTTATAAATAAGTCAAATATTAATAAAGAGAGGAGACATCTTTGTTTCCTAAAATAATTCATTTTTATATCTTTCATTTTCATTTATAGCTATTACTAATTTTCATTTATGATTACCATTAAATCTAATTCTATAATAATCATTTCAAATAAATGGAAAACAATTTTTCTCCATTCAACCAGTTTGGAAAAAACCCCAAAAATCCATCCTTAATAAGATAAGATATTTATATCAAAAGAGGTTGTTTAAACATTCTACTTTTTAAACATTTTTCATCTGAATTTGGTCAAACAGATCTTGGTGAAATCACAATTTTCTATTGTTTAAATTGCATTTTTAAATGCTTAAATAAACTCAACATTCTGAAAAACCCTCAAGACACTCTAATTACATAGATTCAATCACTTAAATCTGAAGTTCCAACAATTTTAGTTGAATTTCAATAAAAATTGATAAAAAATATACCCATAAAAACTCCAAAAAATTAACCTTTAAACTAAACCTCTAAAAAGCCAAACTAAACCTCTTAAAAAAAAAAAAAAAAACAAGTATAAACCGTATTATTTCTAACGTCTTAACATATTTATCTCAAATATACAAAAGGTATTACTTCAAATCTTTTGGGTGGAAAGCTACTTTGCTTGATATTCTAAATTGCAAGTAAAATCATCACACGTCCATCATTCTGATCCTTCATGTCAAAGAACTGTTTAAAGAATCCAATGTTTCTGGCTGGTAACGTCCATCATTCTGATCCTTCATGTCAAAGAACTGTTTAAAGAATCCATTGTTTCTTGCTGGTAAGAAACATCTTGAGAGCCATTATATTGGTTTCCACAAAGAGCATGAGGAAAACAGAAAGAGATAGAGATGAAATACTGTTCACAGAGCAGGTTACAACATACATTATTTTGTGGCAGTCTACTATTTGGATTTTCTAATTGTTTAGACGAGTTATTTGTTAAACTTTTGTTCATTCGTCAACAACTATCATTGAAAAAATTCCGGCCCTTCCTCTAAAAGCTACCTAGTTCTCGTGGAAAAAAAATAATCTCAGACGCAGGAATATCATGCTGTGGATCAGTTAATCAATGTGCCTGAATGATTAAACAATGGTAAAGTTGAGAGACTGTGGGCATCTGCACTGACAGCATCGATCATTGGTGTAATATGCGGTGAATGGATACGCAGTCAGATCTTTCTTCGAATGACTGCAAACATGCAGAGGCACATAAATGGAGTTTTAACCTAATTCGTCTATCTGCTTGGTTTCTTTCTGACACACAAAGCGCTGATGTGCCCACAATTACCCTGATCTCAATTATTTTAGGTATATCTATCATCTCCTCTTCGTCTTATTCACTGTCGTTACTGTTGTCATTTGTTCCGACTACTGCCACAACCGTTGGAAGAACCTATTGCGTTACGCTGCAGAGACTGAGTCCCAGAATCAGTGATAACGGTAAATATAAATCCAGCCAGCATCATTCCTGCAATCAATTATTGCAGAGGGTACGTTATATGAAGGTATCCATTGTATGTACGTCCAATGAATAAAGTAAAGCAAAAGTGGGCAGAATCGGTCAGACGGCGGGATGAATGGACGCACAGGCCACTGCTGCATACCATTCTGGTTCTGAACATGCAGAGGTTTCAGAGTCTTCTTCGTTCATTGATTCTTATTTAGTATTTGGCATTGTCTGTAAGGCGGTCCCCTCCGTGGGTGTAGAAGTCGTTATGTACGCAATGTCAGACAACTCATGTGAATTGATGTCCAAGCGCCGATAGAAGATGCAATGGGCTGTGAAGATCTGATTAATGTACAGATTCCCTGAAACAGGATATCCTTTATCCAGAATGGTTTGTAAAATTTCATTTACTCTGAATCGGGAGTTGCTGGGCGTTTATGAAATTTTGGAATCCTCAAAATCTTATCTTTAGGGTATGTTGGTAATTGTCCTAATTGTCGTCACCTAATCAATTAAGTTAACACTTTATTTTTAGATAATTTTCATCACCTAACCTAATCATCAATTAAGTTAACACTTTATTTTTAGATAATGGCTTTGTCTAACTGTTCTTCCAAATTATTTTTTTTAGCCGAAATTAGGTCACATAAACCTGCACAAAATCACATTTTTTTGTTGTTTAAAATCTATTTTTCCATTCATAAATAGATTCAAAATGCTGAAAAACTCTAGACACTTGGATTATACAGAAATAATCAAAACTCTAGACACTTGGATTATACATAAATAATCAAATCCTGAGACCTAATAATTTCTGACCAGATTTTGAACAAATATCCCCCAAAAATATCAAATTATAATTAAAACTACAATTTATAATTTAGGAGCTGTAAGTAAAGTGGGGCAGGTGGAATTCTTTCAATTGCCCATAATCATTTTATCAAATGGACTTTTAATTTAGGTGGTGGCACCAATAATAGGGCAGAGCTGTTGGGTGTTTGGACCACATTTTTTTTTTGGCTAAGTTTCTAAATCTAATCTTCAGACTCTTGTTATGTTCGGGGATTCAAAGCTGGTGATAAACTGGTGTAATGGAAAAAGGAGGGATGGAAGGCTCGGATTCAGAAGCTTGGTTGTCATTTTAATAGCTTATCTTTCCACCATACATACAGGGACTTTAACAAGGCTGCAAACACACTCTCAAAAAAGGGGCTCCAGGATTGCCTTCATGTGGGAACTATATTTTATACACCGTGGGTGGAGTAGTCTACTCAGTTTTTCTTTGGACCATTGGTCTTGACATTCTATGGCTTTTGTTTTTTAAGCTTCCTTGTATGCTCGATGGTGGGCATTTGATTTGACGTTATCAAGCTATCTAGCATCAGTTATTGTAATGAACATAAATGTTTTATTTTATATATCTAATATAAAGGGAAATTTCATTGACTAGAAAAAAGTAAGTTATTAGAATTATGTGTTGAAAGCAGTTGTAAAGAATTTCAATTTTCAACTAAATTTAGAATGGGCAAAATTTTAAGATAATAATTTTATTAACTTTAAGCTATGGTATTTTTAGGGGGAATATTTTTTGATGATATTTATTAGAAATAAGATGAGTGATTGTTGGATCTGCAGATATAATTTGTTATTTTTATATAATTTAGGTGCTTGAGAGATTTTTCAGCACCATGAATGCAATTTAAACAGCAAAAAATTGTGATTTTGTACACATTTAAATAGTTAGATTCCAGCAAAAAAACAAAAAATAAAAAACAGTTAAACAACACCAAATTATACACTAAATTTAGATTATAATAAAATTAGATTTATATTTGATTTTTTTTTAAATTTATAATTATAAAAATATTTTTTAATCATAAATTAACTTCTTTTTATACATATTTAAATTAAATTTATATTAAATTTTTTTTTTTAAATTCAAAACTATACAAATATTTTTGATCACAAATTAACTTATTTTCGTAATTTTTATTATTTTCATAAAAGTTATGACTCAATTAATTGAGAAAAAAAACAAAATTATAATATAAAAAGTATTATATAATTTTTTTTGCAATTTCAAAGATTTTTTCAGCCAAGAGTTCTCAAGTAAGAGGCATATTACCAAAGGACCTTAGTTTGTGGACGGCGTAGCTCTCTTTATAAATCCATGGTGTCGTCATAAAATCTTTATTGGATGTTTCGATTAGGATTAGATTACATAGTATTTATAGGGAACATTATGGTTATCAAATTTTATAAGTTATTAATAATATTTTGGATAAGTTTATTATTTTTTAAAGTAGTAATTGTATTGTTAATACCTATGTTTGGTGTTTTTTAGATTTAAGAAAAAGTTTTTTTTGCTAAATTATATTGTAAAGTAGAAATCAAAAAATCATACAACTTTTGGATTATGAATATATATCTTTTTTCTGTAAATTATGTTTTGATTATTTACATGTGGTAGTCTTATCTTCAAAAGCAAAGTTTTTATAGAGTTGGGATCATTGGTATGTGGTAGTTTCATTTCCAAAAGCAAAGTTTTCATAGTGTTTCAAATTGAAATTGGAAATTGGGAGCCTTCCACCTATCTTAAATAGGGTGTAACAAAGACATCAATATAGTCATGACTCATGAGGAAATGTCGCAACTTCAATGCCACAAGGCTCTAAGCAGGGAGAACTTTCTGAAAAGTGAAAGAAGAAGCATGAATCAAATCTTCATATCGAGAAAGTGATCCAATTCTCATGGATCTATTAAATTCGACAAACAAAGTCATCAATATAGTCATGATTCACGAGCAGAATGTTGCAACTTCAATGCCACAAGGCTCTAAACAAGGAGAACTTTATGAAAAGTGAAAGAAGAAGCATGAATCAAATCTTCATATCAAGAAAGTGATCCAATTCTCATGGAATCATTAAATTCGGCAAACCAAGTGATCTAATTCTCATGGATCCATTAAATTTGGCAAAACAAGCATTGATGACAATAACCCAAATAGTCCCATTCAAATCGTTGGATGACTAAGTAGATTGTAATCAAAATAAAGCATGAGAAAAGGGACAAAAATGATTGAAGTCCAAATGTGACGTCAACAATTTATCAATGTTTAATGTAGAGATAAATGTGATATAACTTGTGCATTGGAAATATAAATCCCTTTGAGATACAAAATTGGGAAAATTGTAAGCACCATGTAAGATTTTTACCAAAATCTTGTCATGGTAGGTAATATATTTAATAAATCTTGTAACTGTATATAGTAGTTCCACTTGTCTTACCTTTTTCTTCTAACCTTATAAATGTATATGATTCCACTTACCCTACTTATTATATCAAAGTTCCAAGTAAAAATTCTACATGATAATGTCCATAGGGTCTAACTTAGGTAGTAGAATGGAGAATCATTATCCTTCCTACGTAGGTTCAAATCTCACCAAACATGTTTGACTTGAAGTGGCTTGACAAAAAATATATGCACTATATTCATATTTATATATTAAATGTTTTATCCTAGGTTGAATCACAATACAATGATATATGTGACAGGAAATAGTAACACTGAGGCTTGATCTCAGGCCTACCCTAGATCACTCTATGCAATGACACACTTATCAATAGGAACTCTAGGTTCCCACCAAGATCAAGGTGTAAGTTTTTTGAAATTTCAAAAATAAATTATTTAATTTATTAAGCTATTATTTCACCAAAAACTTAGTTGTCAATTGAACATAAAGCTTTACGTATAATGCTATCAATTGCCTTGGAAGGTGCAATGACACACCATAAGAAGAGTTATCAATTTTTTTTTGTCCTTAAATGATTTCTTACAATAGAAACCAACATTTTCAATATTGTAGAATAATAAGATTGAAGCGTTAAAATATTTAAAGTCTTTCTTAATTTCTCAAAATCCATTTGCAAATTTAGATAAAAAAAAACACAAAATAACTCAATTAAAATTTATTTACCAAATAATTTTATTAAAATTTATTTACAATTTAATTAAAGTTCATTTATTTTTAAAATAAAATTTATTTATTTTTAAATTAAATTTATTTTTCATATTTAAATAATAAATCAAAATCCACTTATCTAACTTATGCAAATCTTCTAAGAAATTTATATCATCTTTAATCACAATCATACTTTTCCATCCTATTTTTTTTTTATTTTTTTTTCTTGTAAAAATCAATATTTTCAATATCCTTAAAGTAAAAATCAATAATTTCAATAATATTGTAGAATACTAAGATCCAAACTTTAAAATATTCGAACTCTTCTTAATTTCTCATACTCTCGAGAGCCGTTTGAAAATATGAAAATTACTTGGAAAAAACACAAAATAACTTAATTGTAATTTATTTACCATTTAATTAAATTTAATTTAATTTTAAAATAAAATTCATTTATTTTTAAATTAAAATTCATTTATTGTTTAAATAATAAATTAAAATCTCTTTACCTTTAAATTCAAACCCAATTTCTCCTAATTTTGAGATAAGAAGAAACTCCTCTTTGAGACTCTTGTTACACTTGTTATTCTTTATGGATGTGAAGTATGGGGCTGTAGTATCTCTCGCGAATCCTGGAGAAAGATAGAGAAAATACAATTTTTTTTTATAACCTATAATCTCAAAATTAAAGGAAATACGCCCTATCCCATCCTCGTAGAAACTAGCTTCTCCCCTATTGAGAGCATGACTATGACTAGATACCTAATGTATAAGAACAAGTTAAACAACATGGAAGACAAGAGGCTACCTAAAATTGCTTCGAAATCAAGTCATAACCACCATCGACTCAAGCGAGGATGGCATAAAGAC
>ML798747.1:50421-76061 GCA_009831015.1 Picea engelmannii | reverse complement strand
AATAACTCATTATATTTCCCTTCATTCTTAAGGAACATACTGTTAAACAATTTCCAAATTGACTTATCAAATCTCAATAAAAAAAAATTTGAAAATTTGTCAATAGAAAGCTAACCAAATTCCTCACAAGTTTTGTTTTTACAATAAAGTAAAATTCTAAATAAATAAAAAAATACTTTTGTTTACCAGAATTTGAAGAACCTCTTAAAATAAAAAATAAATTATTATAAAACAATCAAAAGTGTTACCCATCTTCATGATTTTACCCATAACTACTTTGATACCAACTTAGAAAATCATTGCACATACAAAAAAATCTATGTATTATATTATTCAATCAATATAAATACATTAAGCTTTGGTTTAAGATAGATAGGTTGTCTTGGACATACAATCCATTTAGTTGAGATAATCTTTCAACTTCACACATAAATAGGATGTAGATATAAAAAAACTCTAACCAAACATCTCACATAAAGATTACAATAACTAATACATTATATGATGAGGAATATCAAATATTAAGCACAATAAAAGTAGGAGATAACTACTCCAACAGTAACTATGACTTATTTAAGCTAAAGAAAATAATATTGAATTGATTGTGTATTAGTGAAATCATATCAAAATTTATATATAGAGTATTGATTGTAATCGAAGGTGCAAATGAGTCTTAGAGATGGAAAAGCCAATATGATTTCTTGGATTTTAAATTAAAATGTGATCTCCATATTGATATAGAATAAAATGCTTTGTGCCCTACATTTGCATTATTATTGTTATCTTTCAAATATGGTTTTTTGGAAAAGCCAATATGATTTCTTGGATTTTAAATTAAAATGTGATCTCCATATTGATATAGAATAAAATGCTTTGTGCCCTACATTTGCATTATTATTGTTATCTTTCAAATATGGTTTTTTATTGTTTTTTATGTTTGTGTTATTTATAAATATGAACCCTATCCTAATTACTTTTTCAAAAACAAATTATAACATGAGTGCAATGGCTTCAATTACTTGTAAAAATGAGAAAAAAAATATAAATACTTTTGATAATTATAATATTACAAGTAATGTACTACCAACTTGATTTAAAAATACAAAAATATAAATGAAATGTTATCTAAGGTAAAACATTTTTGCAAAACATTGTTGCACATTAGCCTTTTTTCTCTACATTTTGCATTGTTATTGTTAGCTAAAAAAAAAAAACTATTATTACTATTTTTTCATTTGTGTTATATATAAATATGAACCCTGTCCTAATTAATTCTCCAAAGATCAATTCTAATATGAGCACAATGGCTTCAATTACATGTAAAATTACATTAAAAAAAATTATGTAATTATAATTTTATAAGCAATGTATTACCAACTTAATTTAAAAAAACAAAATATGGAAAACATCATCTCAGGTAAAAAAAAATAGCAGATCCTTGTTGCGCAAAATCCAATCATGACCTCACTATTAAGCTAGTTAACTAGACAGTATTTTGTCATTTGCAAATTGTGCTTTCCCTCTTACCACTAGAGGAATTTGATCTTGAATTCCAAGATCTTGTACAAAATGGTAAGTATCAACCTTCTTATCAAAAAAATATGTTATGCCATGTTTTGAGCCCAATCCAATGCGATAGATAGAAAAATTACCACAAAGGTCTCTAGTGTAGAACCTTGATCTCCCTACTATTAATAAAAAATATTGAACTCGGAATGAGTTGTGTAAGGATAAATTTGACTTACCCTAAAAGAAAGTGAATAACACTACAACAACCAAATTATAGATAGGTTTCCCTTCTACTTAATATATGCAAGTTTTGAATAACACTACAACAACCAAATTATGGATAGGTTTCGCTTCTACTTAATTTATGCAAGTTTTATTGACTCCCCTATGAAAGATCCTTTTAAAATCAAAATGCTTGGAGGAACAATTCTTCCTTCCAAGCCATGTCACAATACAACTATATACACCCTTGAAAGAGGATAAGTTTTTACCATAGCAGCAAAACATGGTCATTGGGAGTTCAAAATTCATTGGAGGAGAACTCTGTGGAGACTAGTGTGAGCTTCAAATTTAGGAGCATGTTGGTAGGAGAGCTAAGTTGTGGAAAAACTTAGTGATCTATGATTTCAAGTTAAGTTCATTGTTTAAAATATGGAATTTTTTATATTTGCATTAAAAGAATTTTAATTAGTAAGATTGGAGGCCATGTTCATGTTGAGAAATATTGAAATTCAAAAAATGGAATACTTATAATAATATTAGTTAAGTATGAATAAAAACTGAACATGTATAATGTTTTAAATAGACATTCATTGTTAATAAATGTGCATGATAATCATCATTGCATCGAATGGGTTTCTTATTTGGTTGAAAGGTGCTTTTTACAATCCACTATGAGAGAGATGCACAATTTTTCCATCCTCTGGATGGAATTAACATGTAGCATTTAAAAAAATATTAATTTAAAAAAAATCAATATCAATCATGAATAAAACATTTCATTGTCCACCTTAAGTAAAATGTTTATATATATGTTAATAGAACAAACAACCCTTGGTATGATAAAGAATGTAAAATTGCTAGGAAATCCATTAGGGGTGCTTCTAGTGAGTCCTTAAAACTAGATAAGATCAATACATACAAATCCCTAATTAAAAGGGAAAATTTGTACTATATCAATAAAAGGCAAGAGCAGCTTTCACAACTTTCTAAAATTGATCCTAAGAAGTTATGGAGGGAAATTTTGATCAACAATACTAAAGAAAATAATATGATTCCCTTAAGGGACTAGAATTCCTACCTTAAAAGTATTTATGAGTTCCCTAATGCCATGGACACCATTCCTATTATCCCTACGGATGATGAATGTTTTTCTCTGGATGACATAGATTTTGGGGTTAAGAGGCTTGCAGATGGGAAAGCTAAGGACATTGAAGGATACCAAGATGATTTTTTTTAAATCGAAGGGCCTATCCTCATCCCCCACATACACAAGTTCTTCAATTTAACAGTCAAGAAGGGCTTCCCTAAACCTTGAATGAAAAGTCTCATTGTTCATATTTTTAAAAATTGGGATAGAAACATTCCCTCTAATTATAGGAATAATACGATTAGTCTGATTTATCCAAGTTGTACGGAATGTTTTTGGAAAAGAAGATTATGCGTTGGCTAGAAAGTCATGGTAAAAGAGATAAAGGCCATGCCAGATTTAGGAGATATCAATCAACTTTGGACCATATTATTACCTTTAGGATCATCACAAAGGAGTTTCGCATTACTAAAACCAAACTTTTCTATTTTTTTGCTGACTTTAGAAAATATTTTGACATGATTCCCAAGAAAAACCTTTGGGATAGGTTGGAAGAGATAAAAGTGTCTTTCGAGTTGAGAGCTAATGCAATAAGGTTGTATGATAACATTATTGACAATTTTAAAAAAACTAATCATTGATGGGTCCAAATAGTCTGTCAAGCAGGTAAGAGAGAATGCCCAATGGCAAGTCCCAATTAGACCTACTCTCATTTGGGGTGGCGTTTCTGACGAGTATATGGGCCTCATTGCCGCTCAAAATTAAAATAAGAAAAAATAGGAAAGACAGCGGACTTCCCCCCTAAGAGTTCTAATTAATCTTAAGGATAATCTAACTGAAATAAAACTAATCTAATCTAACTACTTCTAACCTATCCCAGGAGCAAAACTAAAACAATGAATACATCGAGAGATAATATCATTAGAATCAGAAATAATTCATGTATGTTAATGATATGTGATAGAAAAAATGATGCAAATACACAAACAATTAGTTGTACAATGCATCTATAACATTATCTATGTACCCATAAGGAAACATGTGACATCATGAACAGACAGAACAGAGTGCAAAAATAGTTCGTACAACCAAATTATATGTTACTCAAACAGAAGATAAATGCACAAAGAATAGTCTCATATACATTCATCAAAGCCACAAATTTCTGGAATTCCTCTTTCTATTTATTAACTCGGAGGTAATAGTATCATATTTCATTACAAAGGGAAAAATTCTTTTATTACATTCAACGAGCTCTCTTTTATAAAACAAGAGAGACCCTTCAGCTCTCATGGTTGTTCGTTTCATTTTCCCCCAATTTATTTGTACATTTTCAAAAATGTATATGTGGGAGTTACAAATGTAATATGAAGAGACCCCTAGGTGGTTACATTCACCCTATTACAACTCATAAATGACATTTATTAAAAATGTTATTTACTTTGCAAACATTTGTATATTTTTCTGTTGGGGTCATCTTCTGAATTTCTTGAGTCGTTCTAGGTATTTCTGGCCTTGGCCTACTGAACAAGATCATTTTTTATTCTCCTCCTCTATCTAATATTTTCATTGAGTTATTTTTGGTCCTATTACATTGCTTGTAGCTTGAGATATGATGGTTTGAAGTCTGCATAGCCCAATCTTCAACTAAATTAGGGTTCCTTATGAGTTTTGCAATTTCAGACAATTTGTGCTCTTTATATTCTAGCACTTTCCATCCCATCATGTTCTTCTCTCTTACATATTTCCATCGAGCCCTCATGGACATAATTTCGTTGTTTATATCCTCAGTTATGGCTTCTTGAAGTCTGAACAGTCATTTCTACCCCTGAATCTATGGTCTATTGTTTTCTATGTTTTCTAATCTCTTCTGTCACCTATCTATCCTGGAGAACTCTATCATTGCATTCATTTATCCAATACCTTTCCAATGAGGTATCATGAACCCAATTCTAACACTTGTATCCCAAATTATGCTTGTTTGAAGAACTTCGCTCAACAACCGTTGATTAAGTATGTGGGTGAATCATGGACTGTTGATCGTCAACCTACAAAAAGGAGTCCCACACGTATAAGAGATTTCAAAAATTAGTGATTTGAATGTTTCAACCCCTATAGATAGTTTGAATAAGAATCTGTTCGAGCATGGGACATGTGGCTTGCTGCATATTTTTAGTTAATTTTCCCTTTTTTTAAATTAGAAAAATAATTAAAGAAAATAAAATAAAATAGAAAATAGAAAAATTGTTTACATTGTTTACAATTATTAACAAAATTTACAAGAAATAATTATCCCTAATCTACAAAGAAAATTAAAATAAACTAAACTAATTACCCCATTAATGTAAAAATAAAAATTACTAATAATAATAATTACCCTACCCCCCTATGGATTTAAACATGTGACCTCCAAGGAAGAAACACATGTTTTTAACCATTAGGCCCATCCAAGTTGTTTATTCATCTTTCCTGCAAGAACTAGTAATCCAAGAAAAATTAAAAATTAAAACAATAAAAAAATAAATTAAATAAATAAAACAAATAAATAAATATAAAACAAGAAATAAAATAAATAAATAACATAGATAAATATAAAACATAAAATAAATAAATAACAGTTTTATTTTCTATTGTGTTATCTCACATTATTCTACAAATTATTCATCATTTCATGAATTTTTGGATAAGTAAAAAATTCACAAGTGTTCTGCAAAACTGTCATCCTGGGGTGTGCCTACTACAAGGGCCAATACTTATTCATATGACCTGACCTCCTATAAGACTTCTTATTCTTCCCTTGTTTCGTGTTCTAAGGGGAGTACCATATTTAGTGTCTTGTAGTGATTATACACTAAATATTTGGGGTCGTGAATCTTCATTGTCCCTATACACAACATCATCTATTTTAGATCTAAGACTTATTTTCTTGCATGTATGAGATTTACCAGTGTGAATTTCCCTAGCCTAATCAGAAAACTAGGCCAACTCCTCTTCTTAGTCATCTACAAGGAAGTTGCTATGCCAACCTCCACTATTTGGTATGCCTCCTCTTTGGCCAAAAATTTATCCAAAACATACCTGGGCAATAGGTGTGGTGGGGCACTACACCCGTACACACGAATGTAGGTGTAATTATTTTCCAGGTATCAATCTATTGTTTTCTACAAGTTTTCTAGTGCTTCTAATGATATCCTCTGTGGGTTTTGGCCGAAAAATAGTTGATACATAGGTGCATTAAAATAATAATAGATTCGATAGAAAATATCTTAATATCATCTCGTCAATATTTTTTAACAATACACATGAATAGGGGGTGAGTATAGTTTCCAGTTCCAATCCATTTATGGATTAGGGACATACACATAAATAGTGTCAATAAGGAAGGAAGACATATAAAAACCTGGTTGGTTTCCTTTACAAATTTTTTGGATGTTGAGGAAGATGTTAGCTGATAAGATCCCAAGAACAATGTATGACTCAACAACAGGTCCATGCCATACAAAGAAAATTCATCGAAGTGACTCAGAAGCTCTAGCCAGTCCAAGATGTAGATTGCCTACTTTTTTAGGAGATTGAAGGACGAGGATCAGAACTAGAACAAGCAGTCACTGCAATCAAACAATGCTTGGAAGGACCTGTGACTGAGGCAATTATTCAGGAGTTCTCCGAGTAGGAGGCCTTGGCGAAGCAGCAGGTCGAAGCAACTCGAGCCAAGATCAACGCATTTGAGGAAGAGTTACCCAGAGCAATGTGACTCAGGACGAGTCACAGGTGAGTTTTAGGGGCCTGTTGGCCCTTGACCAAGTTTTGGAGAACCTTAGTCATATTTGACCTCTTTTGGGACTTCAACAGGCTGTTTGAAGGTAGAACACAAGTCAAAGCGGAGATCATGGGATCTTCGCCCCTTTTTAGGGAAGTTTTGGGATTAGGGTTTATGTAACGGGTATGGGATGTCAACCCATGGGTTTACCCATGTTTAGGCCCATTTTGTAATGTATAAGTAGATAAGCTAGGCGATGTAAGAGGAGGCGAAGATGCTAAGTGCTAGAGTTTTATCTATGTGATTGCAAAGGCTTTGTGCATACTATGTGTTAAGACTTGTAGAGCTAAGTGCAAGTGATTGTAAGAAGGCTTTGTTCTTAAACCTAGCTTGGGGAAGGAGGATCTGGCGAGGTGCATGCAGATCTCTTGTCCTATGCGGAGTAGGTTCTTGTGACTCTGTGCTTGTAGAAGATTGAGAGAAGATAATAAAGAAGATAAGAGTTGGTGGGCGTATCCCCACACTGGGGTGAACCACGTATATCCTGTGTTATGGTTGCTTTGTGCATTATGGTTGTTATATTATTCATATGATTTAAGCTTAGTGCATAAATGAATTTTTAGATGAATATGGTATGATAGATTAATTGCTTAGTGATGTGAATGAATGCTAGATCTGATCTCCTTCCATATGCTAAGTGCTTAGATGTGTTAGATCTGGTTGAATATTGTGTCAAGTTCTATAATTAGGGTTTGAATCTGCGATGTGAATAAGGGTTAAATAATGATGAATGCTAACTTTGAAGTGCTTTGTTAGAGTGGTGTAATCACAGATCTGTGTCCCATCTAGGTTGCAGACATTTGAGTCCTGCAACCACCCCTGCCTCTACCTCGAGTGAGTCTTCATTTGTTTCGCAGGTGTTGCCAAAAGGGTCGGTAGCTAGGGTTTTGTTGGTGAGTTGTTGAAGCGTTGAACCCAGGGTCTGCCCTTGTGCCAACAAATTGTTCCATTGTCGGGACCAAAACTGTGATTGTTGGAAACTGAAGAAAAGAGAAAGTTATGTGTGTGGATCTATTTCTTTAGTGCGCAGTAGTCTACTTAGCTTGTGAAGCTCTGAGCTAAGAAGGGAAGTCCTATCTGAAGAAAAGAGGTAAGATATTGAAGCTTTGTGCTCTGAGAAAGGTAAGATAAGTGAAAAAATTTATTTCGAAAGAATGGATCTAGGTATGTTTAATGGATTTGGTCCTAATTTGAAAACTAGGGTGCAGCTAGAAGAAAGAAGATTTGATATGAATAGATCTGATAGAACTAGTGAAAGATATGTTTTTCTCATGCATAGAAAGAATGTGTGGACTAACAAATGGATGCAGGATCCTAGAAAGAATTTTTTGCAGGTTAGTTACTATGATCCCAGTGTGCAGTACAGGAAAGGTTGGGGATTGTTCAAGAGAAAGAGAGGATTAACTCTTTGCTATAGTTGCTGAAGACCGAGACATCTTGCTAAGGAATGCCTTCGTAGAGGTCCTATTTTACTTTGTTGTAAGGCTACTGGACATGAATTTTTGGATTTCCCTAGATTGATTGCAAATTTTGAAAAGATGAATATGAGACAAGCCAAGAAACTGAGGATATGATAGAACCCCAGAAAGAATCAGAGATTGTATTACTACAGATGAAAGAAACCCTGAACGATCACAGAAATATCAACTTATCATAGGTCTTAAAAGAGAAATATTACATGGAAACATGAATCAGAAACTTCGACATAGACTGTGTTCTGAACGAGGAAACACAGGTGAATATCATGACAGAAAGAACTTGGAAAATTTTGGGAAAGCCTGCTATGGTTCCTTCATTAGGAGGAATAGGATTATTTAGAGGAAAGTTGATAACCCTATGTGGAAGACTTACCCAGACATCTATGAGTGCTCATGGCACTTCGACATAAGAAGAATTTGAGATCATTAAGTTTGTTGAGAACAACACCCCATTTGCTATTTTTCTAGGAAAAACCTGGATTGAGAAAAATCAGATACGAAGGAAATAAGAAGAGGAGGATCTAGAATAGAAAAAGAAAGAACTAACAGATTTCATGGTTAGAAGAATAGCGCACTTACTAGAAGGACAAGAGAACCAGTTGAAGCTACTAAGGACCAAAGATATGGACGTTGAATTTGAAAGGACACAGGAAGACTGGAGACACCTGTATGTACAAGAGAGTAGAGCACCTACCCCAGAAAGAGAAGAAATATTACCCTTGAACCCTATGAAATACCATCCACAGTGAGAAGTTATCATGCCAAGAGGAGATAAGAACGATAATGAAAGAGGAAACCAGTTATTCAGATCATAGGAAAGAAGGCTAGAAAGCTCAGTAAGAAGAAATCAAAGTTAGAAAAATTGTAAGAAGTTCCAGGGAAGGTTTCCAAAACTTGAACTTCACTGGAATATCAGTACACCACAGATTGGTACTTTTGCAAGGCGAATAAATATGACCGTTGGAGGCATCCCGACCGTTAGAACGACGCTCCAGAATGGCTAGAAACGTAGTTATTGTCGGAACATTCACCCTTGGACCGTTGGGACCACACCATAACGGATGGAACTACATTAATTAAGGCATTCCTGCCCGTTGGAAGAGTCTGTTACGAGAATTTCTATTTATCCCATCGAGCATTGCACCGAGAACACTTTTGCCAATTGTGATTACCTGATCCCACAGAGAGATAGTTGATTTTGCACAATGATCATTAATACCTCGCCATCCATTATGTTACATTGAGTATTGTTCACCGACTTGAGATATCAGATCTCGAGTGTGCATGCCAGACGAAATTAGCGCAACAGAAAAAGTCATCGAAGAGATCCTAATAGACCTCATGGCTAAGAAGGTGATGTCCACAGGCATTCAAGCCTCATCGACAAGAGGAGTGCAAGCCTCCCTGTCGATTGCTCGTGGATCTTGACCATCTTGAGTTGTGACTGAGAAAAGAACCAAGCTTCATGATGACTTGGCGAATGCGAAGCTAATCCCATCCATCCTGCCTGTCTACATCCCACCCCTGGCTGGTGTGGTAAGTCATGACAGTGTTCCGAGGGACTTCGACTACACAGTCATCACTGCATACCTCCCGAAGGGAATACAAGTAGTCAAACCGCAGTTGGAGAGGATTCCAACCTTGAAAATCAATGACTATAACCTAGGAGACCACAAGAGCTATGGCATGCTCGCACCTCACAAATATTTGACCAAGACTATGGGGAAGAAGTCGAAGATCATCCTCCAGCCGTGGACTATGGACATCACAAGGTCCACTATCTTGAACGTGATGAAGATACTACATTTTGGAAGGTATCAGGAGGTTAACGCATGCATTAAACTCTTGTTGTCATGCTTCCATGGTGGTTATCTATGGCTAGACAGGTGTATCACTGTAAATTCAACGTTGATCCATTGGATCACCAGATTAGGTATGTAGGGACCAGATCCCTAAGACTTTTATCTAGGGAAGGCTGCAGATCATGCTCTGGGGCAGAAGATTAAAGACACCTATGGAAATGTTGAGAAGGGGAAACGAGGCTACAAGGTAGCCTCCATCCAGAATGGCGCAGTGCGCCTAGCCTGTCAGTTGATCGTTGGTAAGCTAGTAAGGAAGAACATACCCACGCAAGTCACAGGGTTCATTGTTGACCTCACAGGAAAATGCATGGAAGGATTACAAATGAATTGGGTGAGTTACCTCGTCAACCAGTTAGAACAGGACTTCCGCGAAGCTCAGGATCAGAGCTACGAGTTCCACTTTAGCTGGATGTTGATCCTCATCGCGTTCATTTCTTGGGAGATGACGGAAGGAGTGACCTTCCCTGACATTGAGTCATTCGAGCCACTAGCTGTGAAGTTCACCATGCTCTGGTATTCGAGCAATATGGGGAAATAATGGCAATCGAACGCAATGTTCCATACCTAATACCTGCAGTTAACGAGGGATATTGAGTCTTTCCCTCTTATGACACCGAACACCCTGGATAGGTTTATACCGGTTGCAAAGTTCTGCATAGATAGACATTTTATATATATTACTACATGCAGAGACAAGCATAAAGAAGAGCTTCAGTCCTATTACAAGCTCACCGAGGAGGACATGGAGGAAATCACCAAGGAGTGGCCTAAAGAACTCCTAGTTCCAGTTAACCACACAGAACTGTCCGACCTCAACCTCATTGGAAGTCTGGTGGTTACTCGCGAAGAGTATGATGCACCTAGTAGTAGTAGGAAGAAAAATAAGGAAGATGTACAGGAAATATGCAGTACATCAAAGGAGACTGCATCAGATTCACTTAACGGAGGAGGAGATGACGAAGTGGACAAAGAAGAGAAAGAAGGGGAAGAAGACAAGTAGAAGCAAGGCGAAGTAACATCGCCTAGGAATCCCCTTGAAGAGGCAGATACGTCCAAGAAAAGAAAGATTTCCCCAATGAAACCTACATCGCAGAAGAAGTCCAAAGTTAGTAAGCCAAAGTTGCAGACTATGCTCACAGTCAATGACTTTGGCTTCATTATCATCATTGTATCAAACGCCTCAGAAGATATTTGGCAGAGAAATGAAGAAAAACAAGAAACCATGTATGAAAGAATTGAATCAGAGCTGAGAGGGGTACAACAAGCCCTTCACTCCAGTTAGGCAGTGTCCACTGCACCCCCGCCATCAGAATAAACAGAGTTGGGAGATGAGCCTGCCCAACTCCGTAGAATAGCTGATGCAACTGAAGCTCGCCTCCATCGTGTGTAGGGAGAAAAAGAACAGGCCACAATGGCCCTAAAGCAAGCACAAGAGGAATTCATAGAGCAATGCCGAGTTGTGCAACAAGACAAGGATAAACTCCAAATCAAGTTCAAAGAGGATAAAGAGCAGATCCGAAAAGAGAAAGAACAGTTTCTCATGGAGCATGTTGGAGTTAAATAAGCAGTCAACAGAGCACTTTACTCTGTGACAGGATTAGAATAGATAGAACAAGACCCAGTGGAGATTCAAGTAGCGAAGCTTGTTGCAACCATCCAACAACTTCAACAGAGAGTAGCAGAATTGGAGTTACAAGCAGTACCAAATACTTTGTAGGAAGTGCGAGACCAGTGAGAAGAAACCGCCCAAGGCGCAGTCCAGAGAATCAAGGCATTAGCCTTGGAATGTAAACAACTTAGTAGTTGAAGTGCGCAGAATTATGAGTGCCTTACCAAGGATCTTGAACTAAAGACACTAGAGTTGCAACTCCAGGAAGAAAAGTAGCAAGAAACAATAGTACAAGCACAGTTGAAGCCCTTTTCAGTGGTCGAGCGAATGAAAATATCCCAAGAATAGTACACGGCTCAGCAACAGGTCCATGCCATACAGAGCAAAGTCATGGAAGTGACTCAGAAGCTCCAACTAGTCCAGGATGCAGCTTGCCTACTTTTTGAGGACATTGAAGGATGAGGAGCAGAACTAAAACAAGAAGTCACTGCGGTCGAACAATGCTTGGAAGGACTTGTGACTGAGGAATTTATTCAAGATTTCGTCGATCAAGAGGCCTTGGTGAAGCAGCAGGTCGAAGCAGCTCGAGGCGTTTGAGGCAGAGTTACCCATAGAAGAGTGACTTGGGATGAGTCACAAGTGAGTGTTGGGGGCTTGTTGGCCCTTGACCAAGTTTTGGAGAACCTTGGTCATGTTTGACCTCTTCTGGGACTTCGACGGGCTAGGTGAAGGCGGAGCGCAAGTTGAAGTGGAGATCCTAGGATCTCAGCCCCTTTTTAAGGTAGTTTTGGGATTAGGGTTTATGTAACGGGTATGGGATGTCGACCCATGGGTTTAACCATGTTTAGGCCGATTTTGTAATGTATAAATAGATAAGCTAGGTGATGTAAGAGGAGGAGAAGATGTTAAGTGCTAGATTTTTATCTGTGTGATTGCAAAGGCTTTGTGCATACTATGTGTTAATACTTGCAGAGCTAAGTGCAAGTGATTGTAAGAATTCTTTGTGCTTAAACCTAGCTCGGGGAAGGAGGCTCTAGCGAGGTGCGCACAGATCTCCTGTCCTATGCGGAGTAGGTTCTTGTGACTCTGTTCTTGTAGAAGATTGAGAGAAGATAATAAATAAGAGAAGAGTCAGTGGATGTAGCCCCACACTGGAGTGAACCACATATATCATGTGTTATGGTTGCTTTGTGCATTATGGTTGTTATATTGTTCATAAGATTTAAGTTTAGTGCAGAAATGAATGTTTAGATGAATATGGTATGATGGATTAATTACTTAGTGATGTGAATGAATGCTAGATCTGATCTCCTTCCATATGCTAAGTTATTAGATGTGTTAGATCTGGTTGAATACTGCGTTGTTCTATAATTAGGGTTTGAATATGTGATGTGAATAAGGGTTAAATACTGATGAATGCTAACTACTAAGTGCTTTGTTAGAGTGGTGTAACCACAGATCTGTGTCCCAGCTAGGTTGCAAACATTTGAGTCCTGCAACCACCCCTGCCTCTACCTCGAATGAGACTTCATCTTCTTCCCAGGTGTTGTCAAAAGGGTCGATAGTTAGGGTTTTGTTGGTGTGATGTTGAAGCGTTGAACCCTAGGTCTACCCCTATTCCAACACATATCATGGTAATCAATAATGGATATGGGGGTTTAAAATGTTGGTATTGTATACCCTATTGAGCTTGGCAGTGAAGGGAGTTTCCTCATCCCACCATTCCTTAATGAGCTCTAGTGGCTTCATCTTTTCCATAGTGAATTTTTCCATGAATCCCTTATTCAGGAACACCGAAGGATTTGGTAGATTATAAGTCTTGTGTAAATTATCTGGATTTAGAGGAGCAATGTCATTCCACTTTCTGTTGGTGACAACATGCGCTTGTGTATTCACATTCTCGTGCACCCACCTTGGCATTTCACTATAAGGTAATACTGTGGGAATTCGTTGCTACAGAACATATTGTACATTTCCTCCCATGTGTTGCAACCCTGTATCCAACTTGTTATCCGTTCAAAATTAATGCAATTAATTTTAGTAATTATTTCACATGCAAGAAACAACACATGATCAAGCGACCTTTTCGAAATGCAGGTTCACGGGGAGATAAAACTTGCAGCATGTGGCTCGGGGGCATAGGATAATCACAAGTGAATGACGTCGCAATGAAATGAGATATTTTTCAGGTTCCACATTGTGTCTTCGTTCATATGTAGCACACGTGGATGCCTTTTTTGGTATATTCTGCTTCAGTGAAGGGACGTTGCAGGCTATGTGGGAATGCAATGTGCGGGGAGGATGGAGAATCTCTTTTGGTTAGTTTGCATGAATCCATGTGAAGAATTATGCCACACAAGTGTGCACTTCACGGCCCGTGGGTAATTGAAATACTTTATAGGAATTTTCTCTTGTTACAAATTTCCCATGGGAGATTCCCTGCAAGCTTTTGTTTTACGGGTCGCAGGTAAATAGTCAATAGTGTTCGAAGCATTTGTTGGGGATTCACTATGATGTTTCTTCTATGACAACGATAATAGGTGATTGAAGCACAATTAAGCAATAAAACATGTATGTGGTTTGTTGAATATTTTCTCTGGCTTAATGGGATAGGATTAATCCCTTGCAACAAGTTAGGCATGACGGTTAAAGGGATACTAGATAAATTTAGTGATCGAGTTAGGCATGACGGTTAAAGGGATACTAGATAAGTTCAGTGATCAATAACAAGATTGAGAAAATATCTATTTCTTATGGTAGCCAAAACTTAGAAGCCAATATGCCTTAGGTATCAAGTTAGGTAAAAATTTAGTAAAAAAGGATTTCCATTGAATTTTCTGAAAGTAGAAAAAAATTAATAGAAATTATTATGGGTACAACACATAACACATGGGTGAAACATATTATATCGATTATATAAAATTGAATAATAGTGAATTAATATCAACATCTTTCTTTTACCTTAATATATTTATAAATATCATTACAATATAATTAAATATATTTTTAAAAGTTTATTATAAAAAAATTAAACTATATTTATGTATTAAAAAAAATTGAAAAAGTTTAATGAAAATTTCATTATATGAATTATTTTTTTCTATAATTAAAGATTTTCTAATTTATAAAGATAAAATAGTATATATATTAAAGCTCCTAAATATATAAATAAATATTATTAAAGTTTATGAGTATAAATATGATTGAAGTTTATGATTATTTGTAAAGTTTGATTATATTCAAGGTGAAAGATTTTCTAATTTATAAAGATAAAATAGTATATATATTAAAGCTCCTAAATATATAAATAAATATTATTAAAGTTTATGAGTATAAATATTATTGAAGTTTATGATTATTTGTAAAGTTTGATTATATTCAAGGTGAATTGAGTTTAATGATTATTCAAACCTTTGAATTTAATCTTATATATATGTACGAAAATTTCAAACAAAAAAAAATATAGATGGTTAGAGTTAAATTCATATAGGATCCTTATTATTTTTTTTCAATATGAAAATTAGTCATCACAATTTTTTTTAATTGGATTAGAAATTTTTAGGATGGTCTTAGTTATTTTTACATAAAAAAGATAATGAAGTTAACAATATCAATAATATTAAAACTTGTATCCCCCGGATGGGGTGCCACGAGGGCAAGCGCGGCATGTGGAGGAATAGCCCGGGCACGTGGAGGTGTCATTAGAGGGGCCATTAATGGAGGCCTCCCTCCGGGCTGTGCGAAGTTAATACAGGACCTGCCTCCGTAGCATTCGATAGATAATGGATCTCCTCGCATGCGGAAACGGGACGGAACGCCAGAGCACTAAGCTCTCGGCGTTAATGACCCTCTCCCTCCTGGTATATGTTTTACATAGCAGTAAGAATTGGGGTAATGCTCGCGGTTTTAGTGTGAATTCACCACAGTCGGCTTGGCATTTCCGAGCAGAAGGCTCCTCCTTCGCGCAAACCATGTCGCGCCTTCGCGGACGACCAAGGAGAGGGGCCCGTTGGTATGCAGCTGCTTCCCGGAGGAAGCGACACCAAAGGTTCGTCCAAGCAATTCGCACGGTCAGGAGAAGGCGCAAAGCCATAGCAGCTGTCGCCCTCTCGCCGCCTGGAATGCTGGTGGAGGAAGAACCATGGCCCAACATCCTGGGTGACCGGAGTCCTCCTGCGCGCCTCAGACGCTCACCATCTCCCCACACTTCGAGCATCCTCCCACAGCTCTCTCCTGATCAGAATGAACTCTATCCAGTCTGCATAGTCATGGAGGAGGTCTCGGACAGTGCCATGGGGGAGCAGGACCAAGGAACTTCGTCGAGCAAAGAAAAGAAGCCAAGCCATGACGCACCGGACCTGCATAGAAGCCCGCCTCTCTCACCACAGCTGTTGCATTCGGAGCATCTCGAGCTACTCTTTGAAATACGCAGCCTTGTTGATGACCAGGCTTTCAACGCCCTGAGACTCAGCCAGAGACTGGATATGCTTTACGCAGCCTATTCAAAGGCCACTCCTCAACGCCGATGTCCTACCTGCGCGCAACCCTTCGTCTTCACAGGTTATGACGGCATTCTGGATTGATCAGGTTCTCTGCTCTTTTGGTTCCACTGCTATTTTCCACTACTATGGTTTTTAGTATATTTAGCTACAGTATGGTTCCTGTTAAGACAATGCTCATAGAACAAATCCCTGGTTTCCCACGGGCACGGTGGCGAAACTTTTCGCCTTATTTTGAACATCACTGTGGACATGCTAGCTGTCCTGGTTTCCTCTGTTGGCAGGACAGCTGGCCCCTGCATGCCAGCTATATGTATTTTGTGACAGTATAATAGAAAGGATCTACTCTTTTATTTAAAAAAAATATATATATATTAAAACTTGTATCACTATGAAATTTAATTTGATTGATGTTTAATCATTTTCCAATATTATGAAAAAAATAAAATGAATATTGTTAAGATGAGGATCGATGCTCATGTTTTCCATATTGGAGGTAGAACCAAACTAACTGAAAAATGTTATTGCATGAAAGAATTTGTAAAATTTGAGATACAATGAATATTGAATAATGAATATTGAATATGATAATCATTTCTTTATCATGACATTCTTTAATAATATAAATCATAACTTTACTTAATTTCAAAGCTTAATTACTCTTTAGGTTCTAATGGCTTAACTTTCATTTCTACCAAATTAAAAAATATTTTTACCATGTTTAAATATAGTAGTGACATTTTGAAAAATGTGTATTTTGATTTCGTTTATTTGTGTGTTAAGTTTTATTAGTATTAGTAAACACTAGATATTATCATTCTAGTATACAAATTTATTATTATACAATTAAAGCTTATTAAATAACATATATTAGAATTATTAATATTTATTAATATATGATTAAAGCTTATTTATGTTATGAATTAATCTCTTCATAATGATAAAAAGTAAATGAATAATAATATGCTTTAAGGGGGTATGGGGGTTTTGTCTAGGGCTTAACATGCCCTTCCCCTTGAAACAAGTGTTGTCCTCAACACTTGACTAACTGCATGTGTTTCTGCATGAAGAAATTATCTTCCTATGTCACCCCAATGGTAGATTCTTTCATTTGATGAGCTACTCAGTAATTGCTCAATTTCACAGTTGCTTAATCCTTGTTTTAAGGATTGTTTCTAGTTATAGTATGATTTTCCCTTCTCCATTAATAGTTTGGAATGCAATTTTGTCATTGATTATATTCTTTAAGAAATAAACATGGAAGGTTGGATGTACACTTCCTCGTTGCAAGTTATAAGCATGGCCGTGATCTTGAGCAAGTGAAATACCCTTAGGAATCTCTCCAAATACCTTGGATTGATTGTTGATAATTTTTTGGAGATACACTAGAGTAGAGGATATAGATGTTTGAACCTCTAGTGAGCACAATTTTTCAATTACACCATGGTGTCCATTTTTGAGTAATTTTTTCATGTTGTTAGAGCTTATCACTTTAGAGGGTTTCCCTTGGATCCCCTAAGCTCAATTTATTTTCCTTCTTAGGAAATTCTCATGAAACGATCTTGAAAATTAAGGGTCATTGTTCCCAATTATTGTAACCATTGTATCCCTAATACAATATCAACACCACCCACTTGGATTGCAATCATGAGACTATCCAATAAACACTCCCCCATATTGAGCTTAATAATATGGCACTTCCCTGAACAATTTATGATACCTCCATCTACATTCCTTACTTCAAACTTTGGTGTTGGAAATACAAAGCAATTGAGAAATTTTGTTAATTTGTAGTTGATGAAGTTATGGGTACTACCAGAATCAATCAACATTGTTATATTTTTATTTTCGATGCATCCTTCTATTTTGAGGGATTGTGGAATACTAATGTCAACCAATGCATGACAAGATATCATTGGAGTAGTCTCTTCTAAATCTAAATCCTATGATGGTTCAAATTCTTGATCTTCTTCCTCTTCATTGTGTTTGTAGAATACTTTCTTCTCACTGCATTTATTCCCCTTACTGTAATTTATATCACAATTGAAACATAGTCCCTTCACTCTTATTTCATCCATTTGATGAGGTGTTAACCTTTTTGGTTGATTACCATCAAGTTTCCTCATATCAATCTTCAAAACGAAGTAGTTCCTTGGTGCTAACTTTAATCCTTGATGATATGGATCTTGGAGTGAAGAATGATCATGATTCTGAGATTCAATATTTCTTCTCTCTAAATATGATAAAATACTCCCCATTGAGTTTCACCACCATTTTTCTCCTTTTTTTCATGATTTCCTTGGATCTCCATATTTCTTTTAGGGATCCTCTATAAGAAAATAGTTTCTATGGACTTTAGGGATTTTTGTATTTCTTCCTTATTTTCATCCATCTTCAATTTAATTTCATTCATGGATTTTTTTCTTTCTTTCTTAGTTTCATCCATCTTCTTTTTCATTTGATCTTCCATTTAAAAGTTATGTCAATTGTATGTCATGTACCTTTCAAACCCTATCTTGGAGACTTTCTAGACGATTAACCTCTGTCATGATATATCCTTGTAATTTGAACCCTTTTGAGTCTAAAATTTTGTCTTGTAGTACTCTAATATGGCTTCTTAAACTCTTGGAAATTTCATACTTTGAACCTTCACTCACAAAAAAATTATAGAAAAAAATACCAAAATGACTTATTTAAGACTAATTTCAAGATTACTAAAAAAAACCCAACTTCCACAAGATACATCTCACAAGTTGTAATGATTCAAAATCTAAAAGAAATTCCACGTGTAATTCATTATGTTTCCTCGGGATTCTAAAATTTTTCAAGTCTGAAACTTCACTGAAAATGTTTTTATAGAGAAAATAAAAAGATGACTCGTTTGAGACTAATGTCAGGACCAATCACATACCCTAACTTCCACAAGAGGTATCTCTAAAACTATAACGAAACAAAACCTGAAATTTTGACCACTTGTTCCTTGTTATATTTCTCAGTCTCCTCAAAATTTATCTATCTGAAACTTCCCAAAAAAAATTATAGTGAAAATTCCAATATGTCTTGATTGAAGAAGAAAAACCCTAGGATTGCATGCTCTGAAACCAAATTTTATGAACCAATACCTTGATAATGATAAAAAGTCAATGAATAACAATCCACTTCAAGGGGAAAACTTCTTTTTACAATACATTCAATGTAGAAGACAATATAAGATGATCCTAAGACTAGGTCTCCTTGGTATTATATAGGAGCCAAAGGGTACAATTATCATGAAATGGTACAATGAAAGGTTCAAACTGAATTAATAATATAACATTATAAATACAATAACTCAATATATTGGGATTAATTAGAGGTTTTTACTTAACATGGAGCTTTGTGTAGGTCTTAACAATTTGCATGGTAAAAACATTATATGATTATTTAGAAGAGTTTATATCATTTGAACTACAACCATAATGCTTAGAAAAAAATCATTTTTGGTTGAAAAACTTATTATGGTCTTGAAAACATATGTAATAATAAGGAGTTCTTAATTGATTGGGATACTAAGAAAATTATCTTCAACACTTTATTTTCCTTTATTATTGTTTATATTTAAATGTTTTGGGTTTCTAGTATCCCTTGTGAGACTTGGAATAAAATAACAAATCCAAAAATTCTTTATTTATTCTATAATTTTAAAATTAAATGCAACACTTTTTACCATGGCATTCTCTTGATTGAATCTATATATAATTTCATAGAGTCTAATGACGCGATTCAGACACATTGCTCAAATTCAAACTAAGATAGCCTCCCTTGTATTTCTTTTAGTATGAGCAACAAGCGATTCAGACACATTACTCAAATTCAAACTAAGATAGCCTCCCTTGTATTTCTTTTAGTATGAGCAACAACCGCCAGAGTCCTAAAAATGATTGACATTTAGGTACTATAGACTTGGATTAACTAGACAATATTAAGTCTTGCATTCCTATGAAGTTTAGAGATAATCATTGGACTAACAACGAAATCATTAATTATAAGAACTTAAAACACTAAAAATATTTTGCAATTCCCAATTTGGATGATTGGTACCTATTTATCCAATATTACCAAAATTAAACCAATGTTGAATACCTCAATGGTGAAAGAGGTCATTGAACAAACCCAAAAATACCTTAAGATGAATGAATTTGTAAACTTTGTGATACAAATGAGGTTTAAATTAATTTGTGAACTTTGTGATGCAAAGGAGGTTTAGGATGAGCACCATTTCATTATAAATTATTAATATCAATAAAATCAAATCTTACATTCCTATGAAATTTAAGACAAGAAGAAGTTAAAATATTACAAAAATTTAACAATCCTAATTTTGTTAACCAAAACTTTTTCCAGCATTACAAACTTGAAAAAAAAATATTAAAAAGGAAAACAAATGTTTATGACTTTCATAGTAAAAATGGTAGTTAAGGCATCAATCCACTTCACAATTTCACAATTGCTAATTCTCTTTCTTTATTTAATAAAAAAAAAAAAAAAATATTAGTGTTTAGGAACACTAAACATCATGGAATTATCATCACTTTCAATAAATTTTAACTAAATATGCCTCCAATTATAACATCTATTTAGATATCCAAATTATAACATACATTTAGATATTCAAAATTTCATGAAAATGAAGTATTTTTGAATTTATGACTTATCATTAAATTTGAGTTATTTCACCTTTAATAACATATATTTAGATATCCAAATTATAACATACATTTAAATATCCAAAATTTCATGAAAATAAAGTATTTTTAAATTTATCACTTATCATTAAATTTGAGTTATTTCACCTTTAATAACATATATTTAGATATCCAAATTATAAAATATATTTAGATATTTAAAATTTCATGAAAATAAGAATTTTTAAATTTACTACTTATCATTATATTTGAATTATTTCACTTTTAATATTTTAAGGATTATTTTATATTTATAAGAAATATTATATTATTTCATTTTTAATATTTTAAGGATTATTTTATATTTATAAGAAATATTATTACAATAGTTTTAAATATGAAGAAATATTTTATAAATCTTACTTGTTGTAAATATGAAGAAATCATAAATTAATCTAAAAACAATGTAGAGGATATATATTAATAAGTGAATGATCTATGGAATCCATAAGTATAATTGGCTAAACTCTCTCTAAACACAAGATCAAGTCTCTTCATTATCTAAGAACAACTTTTCTTTTAAATGAAAATAAGTATGCATCTCACCCTAAAAATGTTGATTTACAATGTTTTTTCTACTAATCATTCTTTAACTTCTCAAATCAATCCTACTTTTTTCACCCTAAAAATGTTGATTTACAATGTTTTTGCTACTAATCATTCTTCAACTTTTCAAATCAATCCTACATTTTTATTTTTATTTTTATTTTTGTAAATCCCCCTTCCAACTACTCTTAATATGAAGTAACATAGCAATGCAATAGTCACTAATAATTTAACTATATCAATAATTTATTAGTTTTAATCTTCATTTCTTAAAATATCATTAATTTATAGAATCAGTTTAATATTTTTAAGTTACAACTACATGCTTCAAACTCTATTTTATAAACATCTACCTCGCATTCTATCATAAATCACTATACCTAACCATAATTCAAAGAATTTATATCCATGTGTACCTACTTCATATACCTTTATTCAAAAATTAATTTTCCAATATTCTCTTTCATTTCATTCACATACTTCAAACTTTGTTTTATAAACATCCACCTCACATTCTATCAAAAATCACTATACTTAACCATAATTCAAAGCATTTATAATATATATATATATTTGTAACTACCTCATATACCTTCATTCAAAAATTAATTTTCTATTATTCTTTTTCATTTCAACAACAATGACATTTCCTCAATCTATTATATCTTCTCAATGAGTTTTTCGACTTTCCCCTTCACCCATATTAATATTATTCAAACACTTCAACCTTCATCTTCTTCATCCACGCTTGAGCCATCATTTTGACATTTTCTTTTGAATCTTTCCTTTTCACTCATAATAATATTATTTCCTTTTCACTCATAATAATATTATTCAAGCAATTCAATCCTCATCTTATTTATCCAAAATTTCAATATGTTATTTACCTATCTCACAAAATTAATATTTATACTCTTCTAATAATATTATTCAAATAATATTATTTGAGCAATTCAATCCTCATCTTATTTATCCAAAATTTCAATATGTTCTTTACCTATCTCACAAAATTAATATTTATACTCTTCATTCATGGAAGTATTTTCATTAAAGTGAGATTATAGTTTTCAAATTTTTCAAAAAAAAATCATCATACTTTATTAATTTAAATGAACTGTCACAACATCAAGTACATGTTAATAAATCAATTGTCACAACATTAAGTACATGTATAATATTTATATTATAATATTAATAAATTGAATTGGAAAAATAATAAAAAATAATAAAAACAAAAAATTATATAATAACAAATTTAAAAAAAACAATTATATAATAACAAAATAAATTGAATGGGAAAAATAAATAAAAATAAAAAATAAACTTTCAATAAAAACAAAAAATTATATAATAACAAATTAAAAAAAAAAACAATTTTATAATAAAAAAAATTTAAAATCCCATAATATCCTCTATATCACCTTATAATCTACCATATAATTTGTAAACAAAATTCTTTCCTTTTGTCCAGTGCCTTACTCATTGGAGTCATAAACCAAAACCATGTTTTTTTTTTATGTTAGATGTTTTTTCAAATAGCATGTTTCCAGCACATTCATTATTATGGCATTCTCATGATGTTTTTTTTCTATCTTTCTAATTAATAAGTGTTAGAATTAATGCTTATTTTTGAAATTAGTTTGGGTTTATCAGATTTGATTGATTCAAATCTTATTTATGTGTGTAGTTGAGAGATTTTTTTATAAATTTGTTATGTTATTGAAAGTAAAAGTTATATATAAATATGTGTGCTTGATTTAATAAAAATTTAATTTATTTTTGTTTGTAAACAATGTCTTCTTACCCATTTTCTAAATTGGTATCAGAGCTAGAACAGTTGTGACTCTTATGAGAGGGGATGGAATATGAGCTCATTGTAATCTTCCTTGCAGTAGGATTAGATTAGGGTGTGTAAGACTAGATTTTTCCATGGTTTTTCTATCATTTGATTAGAATAGTTGTCTCTTCGTTGTGATTATATTTCATAGTATTGTTAGGATATTGTGAACCGCTAATAGAAGAAGAGGAGTATGTTTCTGTGTGCAAGTTCCTTTTTAACCAGATCAGATTTACGCTAGTGTAAGAATTCTTGAACCCTACTGAAGAGCAGTTGCTACCATAACCAGTGCAACCGTGAGCCTATAGGTGAGATCCACCATAAGAATCTGCCACAAATTAAAGACAAGAAAATCCGCATGGTGATTAGAGTACAAATATGGGCATGGAAATTTAAAGGACGTTGGTTACACTGGAGATCAAAGATCATTGACAAAGCTGCCAGCTCGATCAGTTGCAAGAATAGCAGAGGAGAGTTATCACTATTAGACAGAGCCACAATAATTGTCATATTGCAGAGATTTCTCATCATTTAGATATGAGCCGCAATCTGTGTAGGATAGCTAGACACTTAATATGTGCTTTATCTATAGGAAAGCAGTAATTTGGGCCGTATTTAAGCCATCATATACGCATGTTGTTGTAACTGTGGTTCTAGTCTCAAATGCCACCTGCCAGATTTGAAGGAACATGCACCGTCATAGCAGTCATATGGTAATTGGAAAGAAAGGAAAACGTCGTGCAAATAATCAATCCGATGTAGTAGGGGCAGCTACACCACCTTCATCTTATTAGTAGTAGATCACTTTCATATGTTGTTGTGAGTTGTGAGTATAAGTATGTATCAATATTATTTTTTAAATTGTATTGATTTTTTTTAAATTATATGATGAAGAACCAATCATAGAAAAGAGTAATATAATTTAAGTGGGTGGTTCGTAGTACTTAGATGTCATAAGAACGTATCATTGTGATTTGATTATGTCTACATAATGTTATAAGCTGGTGTTTGTTGTTGTCATTTTTTGCTCCAAGAACAATGGTCACTGGTTATGTGTATAGTTTGTGATCATTGTGTATGTGAAAAATGTCAAGTTGTATGATTGATTGCTGGAGACATTCAATATCTAGATTGTTTTCCTAGATAATTGGTGAATACACCAGAAGACCATGTACTTCTACAAATGGAAGTATGTGAATAGAATGAGTTAGTATCTAGACTATTCTTCAGGGTATGTCAAGAATCGTCGATCATTACAAATACTTCATCGATGGTCAGAAGCCATTGAGCCTTCAATGAATGAAGTGGTAGCTCGAATGAATGGGTGAGAAAGAGTGTAGTCTATGAGAGTTCAAAAGTGACTGAATGAATACCATACCGTCCAAAAATATTTTTATGTGATTTCAATATTGTTATTTGTGATGTAAGCATTAAGGGAGTGTGTTAAAATTAATGATTACTTTAAAAATTGGTTTGGGTTTGTTAGATCTAATTAGTTGTGGAAGATCTTTTCCAACTATCAAATCTTATTTATGTATGTGTGGTTGAAAAATTCCCTCATAACTTTGTTATATTGTTGAAGAAAAACTTTATATATAAATATGTGCACTTTGTTTAATAAAATATGTGTATTTGGTTTAATTTACTTCAAAGACTCCATTACCTTCTTACTGTTACACAAGTTAAGGAATGCCTTTGTTTTCTATTTTGGGAGAGCTCACCCATATAACACGAGCAAGGCTTCTTCTCCGTTCATAGGTGGAGTAAAGAAATTCATTAATGTAAAATAACAAGTTTCATCGTCAACAATTCCTTGAAATTTATTTGAACTCATTAAAGCTTTGAACTTAGCTTCCAGGTTTTTCATTTGTGTCTAGTGTAATTGGTGAGTGTCCAGCAAGCACATGAAATTTTAAGGATTTCGTCGTGAAATCACATCATAAAATAAGAAGTCCAATCAATCATCCAAGGTCAATCAAGAACTTGAAATTAAATTTAAACAGTTTGTTGTGAAATCTAATTATTAGAACATGAAATTTCAAAGAATTAAAATCTAAACTAATTATAAAATAAGAAAATGAATTTGGAAATGAAAATGATAGTTAATACCCTATAATTATTCATGATGATTACTTTGTAACATGAATAATATGCTAATAAATAAGTTAGTTTCATAATCTTAAAAGAAATCAGAGTCTTAAAAGAATTCGGCATAGACTTACAAGGGATGGAGAAAACCTTATTGCTCCATAATGACACATAATTTATAGATTTGTCATAACCGGTTGGACAAAATATCTTACCATAATTTTACTTTAATGTAGCTGTCATATAATTTTAGTATTAACCTAAACTTCCTTATAATTAAACTAAGCAAGTCAAATACAAATCTTATTTAAAAAAATAAAAAATAAAAATAAACATTTCAAAATATATATATATATATA
>ML798747.1:7851-45110 GCA_009831015.1 Picea engelmannii | reverse complement strand
ATTGATTGTTTTGTTACATATGCTAATAAAAAATTTATTAATTAAAAAGAAAAAGGGGAAAAGGGTAATTTTCTACACTTGCTAATTTGAGTTTTAGATAAAAAGGGAAAGAGGGAAATTTAAAAGAATTAGGAAACTAAGGAAAAAAGGGGGAAACGTAAAGAGAAAGGGAAACATAAGGAAAAAACAGAATGACTAACTTAGTAAGGTATCTTGCCATTAAGAACTTTCTAAATTGAGCTCAACTAGTAAATTGGTAAGGGGGGTTAAGTCATTAAAATGTGTAAGGGAATATGAGGACACCTAGGAGCGATTCTAGGAATTCCTTTAGGTGGGTGAGGGAAATGGGAGTAATTAAATAATGCAATTAATTCCTAGTGCAATGAAGGGGATGGATCTCTTTGTTATGTGTAACGTTATGCTGCATAATTTTAGACTTGACTAACTTAGCTTGTGGGAGTTGGGATACCCAACTCGGTGAGGAGTGGTAGCTCGGCCTTGCGAGGTGAGATGGGAGCTATTTGTTATCTGGTTTAGTGTGTGTGGCCCCCTTGTAGCTCAGGGGGCTAAGGAGAAAGAAGAGTACCCCTAGCATTGTTTGGGAGGTACTGGTGAAGTCTCAATAGTCGGAAAGAGGGAGTTGCACGGAGCATGTGGGACATCGACTTGGAGCGGTCACCTTGGGCTACGGTACGCAAGCTTTGGTTTTGCATAGTAGATTACTATTGATCTGGAACTTTCATTTATGTAAGTTTACTTGTGTAGGAAGGTGTTTTACTTAGCAATGTAATCGAGAACTTGATTTCCTAATAGCCTTAATCTCGTCGCTTGACTTGATTCCCTTGGCATTCGATCCCTGAATGATGTGAGTGTCCTATTAGTTTTATTGATTTATTGTGAAGTGTTGTGCTTACTTCGTCCTCATCCCTAGATCATCAGTCCACGCCTTAGCAGTCGACCAGGAGCCGGATCGACGGTCGTCGGTGTTAATAGACCTATAGATCCTAACATCCTGCTTTTATGTGCGTGGATGATGACCAAAGGTTATGTTTGCCCAGTTGTTTACCCCTTCTTATCTTTGTGTTTGATCTCTGCCTTGCATTGGTCTCTACGTGTTATATCACCTCTACATCCTAATCGTTCTTGGCATCTGAAAACTGTGTTTAGTATTTCTGCATTTCAAAACCCTCAACCACGAAATTTTTAACTCTGCATTTTTTTTATATATATTGTTGGATAATTTAACTCTGTGTTGTATTACCTCCCTGGCTCCTTAACTCTGTGTTTTGTTTTTTTTTGGAAATATTCTCATCATTTTGAATTATACCTCTACACTTTAATATTTTGAAGACGAATTGAGACTGTGTTTGTTGCTGGATTGATAGCCTTTACATTGTATTTGGACTGCATTTTACCTCGAAATGACAGTAAGGCTATGCCTTGAAACCTAGCGATAATTTTCCTAGAGCCCCTGCGAATTTTTACAAGCTTTCAACCACGAAAATATTCCTCTGAGATTTAGTATATTTGAGGGAAAATGTACTTTGTATTTTAATGTTTTGAGGGTGAGTTTACCCTGCAGGATTACCCTTTATTTATGCATTCACAGACAACGAATTTAACCGTTATGACACCGAGTTAGACAACGGATTTAATGCTTTCCGAGTGTGACTGTGATTGTGGTAAATTTACTTTGGCTGCATTTTTCCTTGGCTGCTATTGTGTTACAGCGTATTGTTTTGTGATAACCACAGCAATATCCACCGACTTATGACTGTGATTTTTACTAATTTAAAACTCAGTGAATCTTTCCCCTTTAACCGACCTTGATCTTGGGATAAACCACAGTAAATTTGTGTGCATGGGTGTTGTTTTGTTAATATCAGAGCATCCATAGTGATAGACCATAGTGATTTTATTTCTCTGCGTTCTAAAGTGGTAATTACAACTGCGTTTTCCTTGTCCACGGTTTTTACCCAGGTCTCCATCAAATCCCATATCCTTTATCACAGAACCTGACCAGCAATTTCATTGATTACCCTGCATTTTTTTTTACCTTAAACCAACAATCAATTCATTCTATCAGGGCAGTGAAACTTGTCGGATTGTGTTGTTATCCAACTGAGTATTTGATCCCGTCTGCGTTTCCACCTAGAGGGTGAGTCTGCATTTTTCTTCCTTATATATCACACTCCTACCAATGCATTCAGCCATTTAATTTCTATCACGGTGAATTTCATTATCTCAACGAATTGACCTCTATTGCATCTTAGCCATTCTAATAATTTAACACAATGATGGTATTTAATAATGGATTTCACCGCACCCATGCATTAACTGGCTATCATTATTATTTCCTACCTTGCACAAATTCACACAGCCTTATTACAATAGGCAGCGATTCCCATGGCATCACTTGACAACATTCTCCCTTCTTCCACTCTGTGTGTACATGCACAGGGATAGTGTTTTAATACCCATCCTTTCAATATAGAATTTAAGTAGCATGTAAAACCTAACACCTTATTATGGAGTTTTAATTAGTTGATTAATGAATTGGGTCAGTGATTCCTGCAGAGATGTTTTTAAGAGCATGACTATTATTTTGTGCCATAGATTTACTAAAGTTAGGTACATCGTGTCTGTGACAGTGCTGACAGCTTGTCCAGGAATTAAATGATAGTGATTTCCTTACCTTTCACAATGTTATCTCGTTTTAATATCCAGCTATCTCATTACTCCAACATTCTTGTATTTATTTGGCTACGTGTGGGTGATTGTAGTTAGAAATTTGGATTTTTTTTTTTACAACTTGTTAATACTCAACAGTTTTAGTGTGTAATAGATAGCCGGTTAAACTTTAATATGGTTAATAATGCTGACATCATTTTGGAAATTAAGGTTGTGAATAATGTCATATTTATAGCATTATACATTACTAGGGTTAATGTTTTTGTATATTGGTAAATGGATAATTTTGATTGTATTTAATTGGTAATGTAGACTTGTATTTAGTTTGCAATCTAGACTTGAAATTAGTTTGCAAATTTAGACTTGTATCTAACTTAGACTTGTCTAATTTATAATTTAGACTTGTATCTAATTTATAATTTAGACTTGTATTTAACCTGTAGTTTAGACTTGTGTCTATTTTAGACGTGTATCTAAGTTGTAAATTAGACTTGTATTTTTATTTTTATTTTATTTTTTTTCCTAGGGGAATAAGCAACTCGCGGTTCTCGTACTCACGTGACACGGGGTCGATCCCCGTCGGCTACCACTATAACCCCAGGTGCAACCACCCAGCCCGCAAGAATGACGCACGAGTAAATCCAGGTGAGAATCGAACATGAGACTTCATTTTACAAATTTCCTTCCATTTACACGGCACTTGCCAATCCATCTACACCCGTGCGGGCAAATTAGACTTGTATTTAATGTTAAATTAGATTTGTAATTTATTGACTAATGTGTAATTTAGACTTGCTAATTAGATTGGTAACTAATCTTAAATTAGATTGTAAGTATTGATTAATTTGGACTTGATTAATGGTTGGGTTGTTGGCGAAGTCGTGTATTAGCTTGCGTTTTTCTTCTAACGACGTCATCTTGTGTCTTGTCGATATGTGCTTCTGTGTGAGTGTTGTTGGTCGTCGTAAGTTTTTCATTGGAGCATGGGTTGAACGCCTTCATGCATTGGGTTGTGTTCCATGGAGTTTCTAGTTAATTGGTCGTCAAGGTCGTTGTGTCGAGATGGGGATGTTGTCCCTTAACTTGTAGGTATGATCATGTTTTTTTCGGGCGGGTAGTCGTTGCTCCTTGTTGTTTTACGCAGGTTTCACCCAATTTCTCTTATGCCAGTGTGTGGAGTCATGGTTGATCATTGTTTGTTCTGTGGGCATGGTGCTTTCCATCAGATGTGTTGCTTAGCTGCAATCTATGTTGTCATCATGTTTATAAAAAAAAATTATGCACCTTTTGCTTTGCTTGTAGATGTAACAGTTGAGGGGACTTTACATATGGTATCAAAGCAAGTTCAACCTGCGACTTGGAAACACTATGACTTTCATTGATATGATGTTGATTATGATGTTGCTAATTAATTTGAATTGTATTTGTGTATGTAATCATGGTTAGAGGACGCCATGGAGCCAGACGACATGGTGCTCGGGGAGGAGGCACGATGCCTACAGTGGCATCCACGCCTGAGGGGTCTAACCCCCAGGGAGACGAACAGGTTATCGGGCAGGAGAAGATACCGGTGGGTGATGTGGTTGCATTGATGAGGTCTTTTCAACGCATGTTTGAGGCACTGATTAGTCATTTGGACAGAGATGAGGCCAGGGCATCGACACCCCCTGAGGGTCCACCACGCGCTTCGGTTGGTACTGGTAGCATTCACCGCGAACTTGAGAAGGTCAAATTTCCTGAGTTCTTTGGTGCCCCAGATGGCACAACCGCTGAGGCATGGTTGGAGAATATGGTGATGTGCTTTGCACTTCATGACTATACCTCCAACATGAAGTTTCGCATGGAGGTATTTCAACTAAAGGGGAGCGCTCTTCTATGGTGGAAGACGCTCCTGCCACAATTGAACATGACCATCGAAGACGTGTCATGGGAACTATTCGAGGAATGGTTCCGAGAGAGGTACCTATCATAGAATTCATTGAGTGTCAGCTAAATGAGTTCAACGCCTTACAACAGGGCGGTTGTACAGTGCCCGAGTATGAGGCCCATTTTATGGAGTTGCTTCGGTATGCTCTGCACCTTAATACTGAGAAACTTAAGGTCGACATGTTCTTGTTTGGCCTTAATGTCATCATACATGCAAAGTTTAGGATTCTGATGCCTCAGACCTTGCATGATGTCTTCTAGAAGGCCCTCATAGTAGAGGAGGAGCTTATCAGCAGGGGTCATAGCAGGACTCCAGTGAGGCCAGCAGGGCAGGTGTCATCTGGTGTGCTGCAGCACCAGACACCAACCAGACATACACCAAGATATCGTGGCTTCCAGAGGGGATCCACTTTCACTACACCTCGGTGACCAACGCCTCAGCAGTGGACTCCTTACCGGGGACCATAGCATCAGCAACAATGTCGACCACAATAGCAGTTGTTTCGGCATGTTCAGCAGAACAGACCAGGATTCCAGGTCAGTGGGACGTCAGCTTCTACTTTGGGTACTAGGAGTACTAGACCGAAGAATGGGTGTTAGACATGTGGGGAGCCACACTACTAGCACGACTGCCCAATGGAGAAGACTAAGGCATCTGGATTCGTTGGAACCACTAACGTGGGAGATTTGGGATAGGCCCATTGGATTCATGCAATGGTGAATAACTACCAAGTAGAGCACCAGTCAACTATGCTCGAGACGTCAGGTACCGTCTCTGACCAGACCCTTAGTATTTTGATAGATCTCGGTGCTACCAAGAGTTTCATTTCTGGTGCAACGCTAAAAAGGATTAAGGTAAAGGAAATTGAATAGGATGAGTTTAGATTTGTAGAGATGGCTTCGGGAGACAAACAGAAGGTTGGAGGAAACGTTACGAGATGTACCCTTAACTTGGGAGAGTTTGTCACCAGGGCCAGCCTGTACGTCATGATCTTAGGATATTATGACGTCATGATTGGTATGGACTGGTTGGAATCGCATAAGGTGATACTCAACTGTAAGATGAAATGGTTGAGCTTGGTCAATGATGAGGGATAGAGACACGTGATTGTAGGACAAAACCAGGGAGTTTCCCTGAGGTTCTTCTCTTCCTTTCGGCTACAAAAGAGCATGCACAAGGGATGTAAGATTTATGTGATCCCTGCGTTAAACGAGAAGGGAGTGGAGGAAGGTCTTGAACACCTTCTGGTGGTGAGAGAGTTTGTTGATGTATTTCTAGAGGAGTTACCTATGATGATGCCAGAGAGGGAATTGGAGTTTACCATAGACCTAAAACAAAGTACTAAACCAATAGCGAGAACACCCTATCGTATGTCGACCCCGGAGTTATAGGAGTTGAAAATGAAAATGAAGGAGTTGTTGGACCTAGGACTTATACATCCAAGTGTGTCTCTGTGGGGTGTGCATGTTATCTTCATACGAAAGAAGGATGGGTCATGGAGACTTTGTATTGACTACCGTCAATTGAATAAGGCAACGATCAAGAATCAATATATGTTTCTGAGGATTGATGATTTGTTTTATCAGATGAAGGGTGCTACGGTGTTTTCAAAGATAGATTTGTGATCAGGGTATCACCAGTTATGGATCAAGGAGGATGACATCCCTAAGTCCGCCTTTAAGACGAGGTTTGGACATTACGAGTTTATTTTTTTACCGTTTGGACTAACAAATGCCCCGGGGGTATTTATGAGTTTGATGAACAGGGTGTTCCACAAGTACTTGGACAAGTTCATCCAATTATTCATTGACGATATTTTGATTTACTCTCAGACGATGGAGGAGCATGATGAGCACTTTCACTTGGTGCTACAGTGCCTGCGAGAGCACCAATTGTTGTGGAAGTTGTCCAAATGCTCATTTTATCAATCGAGGATTCACTACTTAGGGCATGTCATCTCCGACGAAGGTATCGTCATGGATCCAGCAAAGGTAGAGGCTATTATGGAATGGCCTACACCGACGAATGTCCCAAAAGTGTGTAGCTTCATGGTTTTAGCAGGATACTATCGACGGTTCATTGAGGGATTTTCAAAGATAGAAAATCCGATCACAGAATTGCAAAAGAAGAACAAGAAGTTTGTTTGGACCGAGAAATGAGCGGAAGCATTTCGGAGGCTCAAAGAGTTGTTGACAACAACACTGATACTAAAGGTCCCTAACATGGACCCAAACTTCTTGGTATGCACTGACACATCCAAGGAAGGCTTAGGTGGAGTCTTGATGCAAGACGGTCGAGTGACCACTTACATCTCGAGGAAACTGAGAAGGCTTGAGGAGAACTACGCGACACATGATTTGAAGTTATTAGCCATTGTTTATGCCTTGAAGGTTTGGAGACACTACCTTTTTGGATGAAAATTTGAATTAAATATGGACCACTGTGGACTACAACACATCTTTACGCAAAGAGACCTGAACATGCGACAACGACATTGGTTGAAATTGCTTAGTGAGTACGACTTCGAGATTACTTACATAAAGGGTACCATGAACCGAGTGGCGGATGCATTGAGTCAAAGACCACGCATCTTTTCAGTGTTACCTCTTCAAACGAATCTACATGAAAATATTCTAACTTTACAGCGTGACAATGACTGGTACAATGAGGTCGAGAATTTTATCGAACAAAACACAATGATGGTACCAAGATTTGAAGGATTTACGTTTGACGACGATGGATTATTGAAGTTTAAAAATTGGATTTATGTACCACAGAACGACGATTTGAGGAGTTTGATCCTAAACGAGGCTAACATAGCAGTATACATGGCCCACCCAGGAGTCACAAAGATGAGGGTGGACCTTAAACCCTTATTTTTCTGGAAGGGAATGAAGGAAGACATAGTTAACTATGTGTCCAAATGTCTAGAATGTCAGCAGGTAAAGGCTAAACATAGACATCCAGTAGGATTACTACAGCCACATGCTATTCTGGAATCAAAATGGGAGGTTATTTCGATGGATTTCATTGTTGGATTGTCACTGACAGCAAGGAGACACGACTCTATTTTTGTGGTAGTTGACACTCTGACGAAGAGTGCTCATTTTATTCCTGTGCATACGACATATTAGGAACCTGACATAGCTAGAGTTTTCATCAGTGAGATTGTGAGGCCCCATGGCATGCCTAAGAGGATTATATCTGATCGAAGATCGGTGTTTACTAGATGATTTTGGACTAGTTTCCAAGATTCCTTGGGAACCCAACTTAACTTTAGTACTGCGTATCACCCAAAGACTGATGGGTAGACCAAACGAACGAACCAGACCTTGGAAGACATGTTGTGCGTGTACGTGATGGACCAACAGAAGCATTGGAAAGAATTCTTTCCATTGGTAGAATTCTCTTATAACAACAGTTACCAAAGCACCATTAAAATGGCGTTTTTCGAGTTCTTATATGGGCGACCATGTCAGACGCCTTTGAGTTGGGATCGACTTGAGGATAGGGTCCTGGTGGGACCAGAAGCGATCTAAGAAATGGAAGATAAAATGCAAACAATAAGACAAAGGATCAAAGAAGCGCAGGATCGGCAGAAGAGTTATGTCAATGCACACCGTGTCAACCGAAGTTACGAAGTTGGCAATCAAGTCTTCTTGCGGGTAAAACCGCATAATATTTCGATCAAGTTTGGAAAGGGAACTAAACTCTCTCCTAGTTTCATGGGACCTTTCGATATTGTGGAGAGGAAGGGGCTCGTGGCCTATTGAGTAGGCTTGCCTGATTCTTTGAGGCGTATGCACAATGTTTTTCACGTATCTGTTTTGAGACATTATATTAGCGATCCTAAACATGTTATTGACATGAGTTCCTTGCAAGTATAAGACGAGGGGACGTTCACGGCTGAGCCGATCTGCATCCTAGATCATCACACCCGACAGCTACGGCATCGAATAGTAGATCAGGTCAAGGTCCAGTGGGAATACTATAGTCTGCACTCGGAGACCTGGGAGGACACATATGATATGTGCCAGCAGTTTCCATTTTTGTTTGATAGATAGATTTTTGACACTGTGATACACATTATTTTGGCACTTATATACTGTGAAACTTTGGGATGAAGTTTAGACCAAGAAGGGGTGTATGTAACATCTCGCTCTTGCGCGCACTGAGAAAACTTATTCTTTGAGGACACTTGCTTGCAAGTGATCCAGATTATTATACTATTGGGAATTTGATTATGATTATGAGGCGTTATGGATTGATGACATGTCATTTTGTTGTATTGACATAGACAGGTGCTATTGACTCAGATTTCCTGAGTGTGCATGATGCAGGAGCATCGCCAGCACATCAAGCGAGCCAGCGCGGAGCGGAAGATAGCTGGACAAGTAGCACGAATTTTGAAAATGCTTTAGGACTATTGTGCAAATCTTAAATGAGTCATTTAAGAGGAGGCGCCTTTGTATATTGTAATGGACCTTGAGCGGATAGCTCTCGTCCTTTAGGCAGATACTCAGCATTTAATAGATTTAATGTAGTTAGATAGGAATTTAATTCTAGATTTGATAGCCTAGAGCCCAAGAGGGAAAATGGATATAGACACCCTCCTTTGTACATTGTAACATTAGCATTAGCATTGAGATGAAGAGCAAGAGCATGCAAGGATCTGTATGAAGAACACCCATGTACAGACATTTGAATTAATAGAAGAAATCTTTGATTCAAATTCATGGTTCGTGTTGTTTCTATGTGTATTGATGTTATGCTCATGAATGGTTGTTTCCTATTATACATTTGTTTTTATATGCTGTGTATGTGATTTCATAGTTGAATTGAAGTCTGGAGGGAACAAGGAATTAGTTTCAATTGTTTCTCTATATTGAGCCAGAGAATTCCTGCAAGGAGTGCCGTTGAATTTGTCCGCAAGGAGTGCATTGACAGAAGGGTTCAGATAGAGATAACTTTTGTTCTAAGTTCCCAGAAGTGCAGTTGGGCACTGGAGCCGTGCAAGGCATGCGCAGGCTAGACGAAGTCTCAGAGTTGTGATTCTGAGTAAAGCACTAAAAGACTGTTGCTGCAGGTGTGCGCAGAGTCAAGTGCCTCCAACACTTAAGCGTTGTTGAAGATTTGCCACAAGGAGTGCGTGCAAGAGTTTCCTGAAGGGACTTGAAAGTTGTGAGAAAAGTTCAGGAAGGTTAGGCCTTCAAGTTTGTCGAAGGACGGCATAGACAAGTCATGCCTGGAAGGCTTGCAATAAGTGTCATAGATGTGTGGGTAAGTGAACGAGTTCTGTAGAAGAACACTTCGTCACTTCGTGGATTGCACAAGGGAGAAACGGACCGGCGGAATTCTCCGAGGAGAATTCGTGAATCACCGTGAGCCGTTGGATCTTGTGGATGTGCAGGGGGGATACAGTAGTGTATTTCCGAAAGGTTTAAGCTCAGGACAGATAGAGCCATTAATCCAAGCTAGCTAGGGTCGTTGGATTATTTCGCGAAATCGCCTATCGGGATTTCGTGAGTTGAGACTCCAAATCATTGCAGCGGAAGTCGCGATATTGCGACATGTGATATCCCGACAGTTGAAGGATAGTGTGGGCCATATCGGAGTCGGAGAGTGGAGGACAGGTGGCATAAGTCATCGGGATCTTTTCGCGAGAAGTCCCGAAATATCAGCGTTAGGACTCGCGATCCCGTGAAGTCTGAAGTCCCGACGAGCTAGGGGACCGTTGAAAAGTCAACGCACATGTGCATCGGAGATTCGACGCATCAGGTATCGGGACTTGGTAAAGTGAAGTGTTTGAAGTCACGATAAAGACGAAGTCACGATAGTGGAGAGAGAGAAAGTCAGGCGATTGACTGGCCATCGGGTCTCGAGGATTCGAGAGCCTAGAGATCGACAGTGAACTTACAAAGTCGCGAGTTCTGACCCTCCGATAAGTCAAGGAAGGGGGATCGTGCAGGAGAAGAGAATCTGTGGGTGCAGATTTCCCGATAGGGAAATAGAAGAACCTTGGAGTTCTTCGGGTCGAGAAGAAGAAGATCCTGTGAGAGAGGATGAGCTCCAAGGAGTGTGGCTTCACCAAAGTGGTATCAGAGCGGGGAAATTTATTTGCTTCCTGTAGCAGAGAAAGGAATTCACCATGCCTCCAAGGAGAGAAAGGAAGTCACCTGATCCAGAGGACAGGGAAGTGCGAAGAAGAGGCAGGCCAGTAGGAAATCTAGAAATGGAGAGACAGATGAGAGATCTCCGAGCAAGACTCGAAGACATGGAGACATCTCAGAGACGCATAGCTAGTGCAGGGGATTTTAGTGATTCGGAAGATGAAGTTGAAGCCGAACGCGAAGAGGAAATTGCAGCCAAGGATGCAGCAAATGAACGCTTCATTAAAGCTATCACCGGGATGGGTGCGAAGGCAAAGATGGACATTCCAGTCTATGAGGGAAATCTAGATGCAGAGGAGCTACTAGATTGGATAAGATCTCTTGACACCTATTTTGATTATGAAGATATCGAAGAGGACAAGAAATTCAAGCATGTTGTCACGAGATTGAAAGGACATGCATCATTATGGTGGGACGAGCTACAAGCTGATAGACGCTGCAAAGGCAAGCAGAAGATCAAGAGTTGGGATCGAATGATTGCAAAGATGAAAGCAAAGTTCATCCCAAGAGACTACCAAATTACTCTGTTCAGGAGGATGTAGAACCTGAGACAGAAGTTGATGTCAGTGAAAGAGTACACTGAAGAGTTCTATCGACTGAACATCAGAGCAGGTCATCGGGAGAGCGATGATGAGAAGGTTGCAAGATATCTGAATGGTCTAAGATACGACATTTAGGATGAATTAAGCATGGTTACCATCCGAATGGTGGAGGATTCTTATCAGATGGCTCTGAAAGTAGAGGAGAAGCTTAGCCGAAAGCAAGGTCAGCGAGGGTGAGGCAGAAGTCATCCCAGAGGCAAGGTAGTTGCCCAGGACAAATTCCAGAAGCCCAAGGAGGAATGGAATAAACCTTAGGGTAAGGTTGATAGAGGTGGAACCTCACAGCGACAGTCATATGTTGAACAGGGAGGACAGCATACAGAGAAGAGCGGAGGATATGCTGACAACAACACTTTTCCTCGTACCAGAGGTAGAGGAAGAGGAAGAGGTGGAGTAATCACATGCTTCACATGTGGGAAGAATGGGCACAAGTCCTATGAGTGTCCAGAGAAAAAGAAGGACATTTAAGAAGCTCACATCACCGAAGCGCAGAGGCGAGATGTTGAGGCTGAAGATGTAGAAGGCGAAAGATCGCTCATGATGCGAAAAGTCCTTTTGACACCCGAGAAGGAGGTGGAAAGCTCGGTTCAAAGGACCAGACTTTTCAGAACAACTTGCAAGACCAAGACCAAGGACAGGGTGTGCAAGGTCATTGTGGACAGCGATAGCATGGATTATCTCGTATCCACAGAGATGGTAGAGAAACTGGAGCTGGAGACGACTGATCATCCCATCCCATACAGAGTTTCATGGCTACAAAAAGGACACCAGGTAACTGTTACTAAACAATGCTTGGTTGAATTCAAGATAGGTGGGTATAATTATAAGATTTTATGTGATGTTATTCCCATGGATGTATGTCATCTATTGTTGGGTAGACCATGGCAATATGAAAGAAATGTGATTCATGATGGGAGAATGAACACATATACCCTGGAGAAGAATGGGAGAACCCATATGTTGCTTCCGATAAAGGATAAGGAGGTGAAGCTGGAGGTAAGAAACATAGTACTTCTCATGAGTGGGAAGGAGATTCTTACAGAGGTGAAGAAGAAGGAAGATCCACAATTCTTTGTGGTCGGGAAGCCGAGGATCGTTCTGACTAGCACAAGGGTGGATGATTTACCAGTTGAGGTTCAGGAACTGTTGGAAGAGTTTGCTGACATCATAGTGGATGAATTACCCCATTCGTTGCCACCAATGAGGAGTGTGAGTCATCATATAGACCTCATACCAGGAGCTAGTTTTTCGAATAAAGCCGCGTACAGGTTGACGCCGCAAGAAAATGAGGAGGTTAAAAGACAGGTCCAGGAGTTGTTGGATAAAGGATTGGTCAGAGAGAGTTTGAGTCCATGTGTTTTTCCAACAGTACTCAATCCAAAGAAAGATGGAGGATGGAGAATGTGTACCAACTCAAGAGTGATAAACAAGATAACCATCAGGTACAGGTTTCCACTATTGAGAATGGATGATTTGATGGATTTCCTGAGTGGGGCAAGGTATTTTTCAAAGATAGATTTGAAAAGCGGATATCACCAGATTCACATGAGGGAGGGCGATGAGTGGAAAACAGCCTTCAAAACCAATGAAGGTTTGTATGAATGGCTTGTTATGTCGTTTGTCTTAACGAATGCACCGAGTACCTTCATGAGGTTGATGAATGAAGTCATGAGGGAGTTCATTGAGAAGTTCGTCATCGTGTATTTGGATGATATACTGATTTGTAGTAAATTAGTGGCAGAACACTTGAAGCATTTGGCTATTGTGATGAAGAAGCTACAGCAGGAGAAGCTATTGATTAATATGAAGAAGTCCTCATTTATGAAGACAGAGCTCATTTACGTCGGTTTTGTTATCTCATCGAATGAGTTGAGGATGGATCCAGATAAGGTAGAAGTGATCAAAAATTGGCCACCACCGAGAAACGTTTTTGAGGTGAGAAGTTTTCATGGTTTGGCCAGTTTCTACCGGAAGTTCATCAGAAATTTCAGTAGGATTAGCGCAACGATGATGGATACAGTGAAGAAGTGGTAAGTCTTTTCACTGGACAGCAGATGCTGAGAAGAGCTTCAATATGTTGAAGCGGAAGATCACGGAACAACCAGTGTTGGTGTTGTCGGATTTCCTGAAGACATTTCAAGTGAAATGTAACACAAGCGAGTTTGCCATAGGAGCGGTCTTGAGTCAGGAAGACAGGCCAGTTGCATATTTCAGTGAAAAGTTGGATGAGGCGAAACTGAAATACTCCACGTATGATAAGGAATTCTACTCTATCATACAGGCGTTGAAGAAGTGGAGGCATTACTTGATCCCGAAAGAATTTGTATTGTACAGTGATAATCATGCATTATAGTTTGTGACTCAATAGGAGAAGTTGAATCAGAAACATGCCAAATGGGTAGAGTATATGCAGAATTTCACATTTGTGATTAAGCATATTTCGGGTACTTCTAACAAAGTGGCTGATGTTTTGAGTAGGAAATGTTTTATGTTGCAGGAGTTCCGAGTCAAAACATTGGGTTTTGATGATCTCAGGGACATGTACGGAGGAGATGCAGATTTTGGAGAGGCGTATGAAGCAGCTGAGAATCCAGTTCTCAGAGATAGAAGCCCATGGATAGATTATATGATCCAGGAGGGATTGTTGTTCAGAGGCAATCAACTATGTATTATGAAATGCTCCATGAGGGAGAACTTGTTAAAGGAAAAACACAGCGGAGGCTTAGCAGGACATTTTGGCCATGACAAAACATTCGCGAAGCTGAATGAGTCATATTTTTGGCCAGGAATGCGTGCAGATGTCAAGAGGTTCGTTGACAGATGCAGAATTTGCCAGCATTCGAAGGGGAGAAAGCAGAATGCAGGATTTTATCAGCCGTTGCCCATAACAGAGAGGCCATGGGAGGCAATTAGCAAGGATTTTGTATTGGGTTTGCCAAGGACACAAAGAGATGTTGATTCAATCTTTGTGGTCATGGACAGGTTTTCTAAGATGGCACATTTCATCCCATGCCAGAAGACCAGCGATGCGACTCACATCGCAAATATGTTTTTCAAGGAGGTCATTCGACTTCATGGATTGCCGAAAAGTATAGTTTCGGACAGAGACACTAAATTCATAGGGAATTTTTGGAGGACCTTATGGAAGAAACTAGGAACTAACTTGGCGTTTAGTTATGCTTATCATCCTCAGACGGATGGACAGACAGAAGTGGTGAACAAAAGTCTGGGAGACTTGCTGAGAAGCTTGGTGATAGAGCACCATAGCAGCGGGGATAGCATATTGCCACTGGCAGAGTTTGCATACAACGATTCAGTGAATCGGAGCACAGGGAAGAGTCCATTTCAAATTGTGTATGGAGTGCAGCCAAGAGGAGTGTATGAACTAAGGGATTCAGAATAGAATGCTACTAGCAGTGCTAGTGCAGAAGAATTCGCTAAGGCAATGAAGCAACTTCACAGCCAGGTGAAGCAGCGACTGCAAGATTCAAGTCAGGAGTACAAGCGCAGGGCAGATCAGCATCGGAGACAACTTCAGTTTGAAGTTGGTGATTTAGTTCTAGCACACTTAAGAAAAGAAAGGTTCCCAAGGGGAACATACAATAAGCTGAAGATGAAGAAAATCGAACCATGCAAGGTCTTGAGAAAATTCGGAGAAAATGCTTATGAGATTGAGTTGCCGAATGGCATCGGGGTATCTCCGATATTCAATATCGCAGATTTATACCCATACAAGGCTGGAGAAATAGAGACTGGAATGGAGCAGCCAGTGATCCAGTGGATGAAGCAATTACCAGTTGCAGAGAAGCCGCAGATGGAATGCATACTGGACAAGAGAGTAAGTAAGAAGACCAGAAGAAAGGAATACTTCGAGTATCTGGTCAAATGGAAGGGCTACCCAGTGGAAGATGCCAGCTAGGAGACTGAAGCAGAAATACAAAAGCATGGACAGACCGTGCAGGAGCTCATGGACAAGAGCCCATGAAAGTTTTCAAGCTGAGGAGTATGATGCAGGAGCATCGCCAGCACATCAAGCGAGCCAGCGCGGAGCGGAAGACAGCTGGACATGTAGCATGAATTTTGAAAATGCTTTAGGACTGTTGCGCAAATATTAAATGAGTCATTTAAGAGGAGGCGCCTTTGTATATTGTAATGTACCTTGAGTGGATAGCTCTCGTCCTTTAGGCAGATAATCGGTATTTAATAGATTTAATGTAGTTAGATAGGAATTTAATTCTAGATTTGATAGCCTAGAGCCCAAGAGGGAAAACGGATATAGACACCCTCCTTTGTACATTTTAACATTAGCATTAGCATTGAGATGAAGAGAAAGAGAATGCATAGATTTGTATGAAGAACACCCATGTACAGACATTTGAATTAATAGAAGAAAGCTTTGATTCAAATTCATGGTTCGTGTTGTTTCTCTGTGTATTGATGTTATGCTCATGAATGGTTGCTTCATGTTATACATTTTCTTTTATATGTTGTGTATGTGATTTAATGGTTGAATTGAAGTCTGGAGGGAACAAGGAATTAGTTTCAATTGTTTCTCTATATTGAGCCAGAGAATTCCTGCAAGGAGTGTCGTTGAATTTTTCCACAAGGAGTGCGTTGACAAAAGGGTTCAGATAGAGATAACTTTTGTTCTAAGTTCCCAGAAGTGTAGTTGGGCACTAGAGCCGTGCAAGGCGTGCGCAGGCTAGACGAAGTCTCAGAGTTGTGATTCTGAGTAAAGAACTGAAAGACTGCTGTTGCAGGTGTGCGCAGAGTCAAGTGCCTCCAACACTTAAGCGTTGTTGAAGATTTACCGCAAGGAGTGCGTGCAAGAGTTTCCTGAAGGGACTTGAAAGTTGTGAGAAAAGTTCAGGAAGGTTAGGCCTTCGAGTTTGTCGAAGGACGGCATAGACAAGTCATGCCTGGAAGGCTTGCAAGAATTTTCGTAGATGTGTGGGTAAGTGAACGAGTTCTGTAGAAGAACACTTCATCACTTCGTGGATTGCATAAGGGAGAAACGGACGGTCGGAATTTTTCGAGGAGAATTCGCGAATCACCGTGAGCCGTTGGATCTTGTGGATGTGCAGGGGGGATACAGTAGTGTATTTTCGAAAGGTTTAAGCTCAGTAAAGATAGAGCCGTTAATCCAAGCCAGCTAGGGCCGTTGGATTATTTCACGAAATCGCCTATCGGGATTTCATGAGTTGAGACTCCAAATCATTGCAGCGGAAGTCGCGATATTGCAACACGTGATATCCCGACAGTTGAAGGACAGTGTGGGCCATAGCGGAGTCGGCGAGTGGAGGACAGGTGGCATAAGTCATCGGGATCTCGCCGCGAGAAGTCCCAAAATATCAGGGTTAGGAATCGCGATCCCGCAAAGTCTGAAGTCCCGACGAGCTAGGGGACCGTTGAAAAGTCAACACATGCGCATTAGAGATTCGACGCATCGGGTATCAGGAGTTGGTAAATTGAAGTGTTTGATATCGCGAGTTGTGAAGTCACGATAAAGCCAAAGTCCTGATAGTGGAGAGAGAGAAATTCAGGCGATTGACTGGCCATTGGGTCTCGGGGATTCGAGAGCCTAGAGATCGACAGTGAACTTGTGAAGTCGCGAGTTCCGACCCTCCAATAAGTCAAGGAAGGGGGATCGCATAGGAGAAGAGAATCTGTGGGTGCAGATTTCCCGATAGGGAAATAGAAGAACCTTGGAGTTCTTCGGGTCGAGAAGAAGAAGATCCTGTGAGAGCGGACATGCTCCTAGGAGTGCGGCTACACCAGTGCAAGATTTTGGACCTCGAGGATGCAGAGGCATCGATGAAACCCTTGGACTCTGGATCAAGTCGGGGAGTGGACTATTGGGGTTTGTTTGTTGTATATATAGAATTTGTGCATATAATTAGATGATATGAGTATGGATATTATTTCTAACATGATTTGTTGATGATGCACGCTGACGATAGCTTGTCAACCAGACTCACATGTGGAGTAGAGGGGTCACGCATGATAACCAAAGAAATTGAGGGATAGGTGTGGACAACATCCCTGCCACAGCCTACTAGTACTCTTGTCATGGATCGAACTATAGGTTAATGATTACCTAGCTCGAGAATACCCATGATGTCGTGAGGGCAGACTGCGATAGTCACTCATGATGATTCTAAGGGGTGCGCAGTAAGGCAAGGGCCTTATTCCTTAGAGGCCCTTAGTCTCCCACAATATCACCTGACAGAGTATTGACTCCAGGGGTTTTTTATGTCTACCATGTCATTCAAGAGGAGAGTGGAACCCTTGGATCATGTAGTGTGTCCTGAAGGGCACATCGTGCAAGAAAAATAGAAAGAGACGAGTGGCACCCTTGGAGCACGTAGTGCGTCCTAAAGGGCATGTCGCGCAAGGGAAACAGAATGAGGCGAGTGGCACCCTTGGAGAACCTAGTGCATCCGAAAGGGCATGTCGTGGTGTTAACTAATAAGTGAATAAACCTAGATGGCCTTAGAACGAATGATGTGATGAGAAATTTAAAAAAAAAAATCCCTAATTAAAATGTCGCCTAGCCTCGAAAATTAAAATCTAGGTCTAAAGTAAGACTTGTGGTAAAAAAAAAATAATAATAATAATCATCTTTAAACATGTGACAAAAAGGGGGTAAGAAACTCGATTAAATTATTAAAATCAAATTACCTTGGGGGGATTAAATTAAANGGGGATTGATTGTTTTGTTACATATGCTAATTAAAAATTTATTAATTAAAAAGAAAAAGGGGAAAAGGGTAATTTCTTACACTTGCTAATTTGAATTTTAGATAAAAAGGGAAAGAGGGAAAATTAAAAGAATTAGGAAACTAAGGGAAAAGGGGGGAAACATAAGGAAAAAACAGAATGACTAACTTAGTAAGGTATCTTGTCATTAAGAACTTTCTAAATTGAGCTCAACTAGTGAATTGGTAAGGGGGGGTAAGTCATTAAAATGTGTAAGGGAATATGAGGACATCTAGGAACAATTCTAGGAATGCCTTTAGGTGGGTGAGTGAAATAGGAGTAATTAAATAATTAATGAAATTAATTTCTGGTGCAACGAAAGGGATGGGTGTCACATGTACGTGGAGGATTTTTCTGAATTAAATTTTTTAACAATAAATTAAATAGGAAATTGGGAAAGAAGATGACTTAGAAACTCTATATAAAGGAGGGAAGAGGAGGATGATGGATATCTTTTGTTATGCATAACGTTATGCTATAGAATTTCAGACTTAACTGACTTAGCTTGTGGGAGTTGGGATACCCAACTCGGTGAGGAGTGGTAGCTCGGCCTTGCGAGGCGAGCTGGGAGCTAGTTGTCCTATGGTTTAGTGTGTGTGGCCCCTTTGCGGCTCAGGGGGCTAAGGGGGAAGAAGAGTACCCCTAGCGTTGGCTAGGAAGTATCGGTGAAGTCTCAGTGGTCGGCAAGCGGGAGCTGCATAGAGCACGTGGGACATCGACTCAGAGCGGTCACCTTAGGCTATGGTACGCAAGCTTTAGTTTTGCATAGTAGATTACTATTGATCTGGACCTTTCATTTCTGTACTTTTACTTGTGTAGGAAGGTGTTTGACTTAGAAATGTAATCGAGAACTTGATTTCCCCATAGCCTTAATCTCGCTGCTTGACTTGATTCCATTAGCATTCGATCCCTGAATGACGTGACTGTCCTATTGGTTTTATTGATTTATTGTGAAGCATTGTGCTTACTTCATCCTCATCTCTAGATCATCAGTCCATGCCTGAGAAGTCGACCAAGATCCGGATCGACGGTCGTCACTTCGGTCTTAATAGACCTATAGATCATAACACCTTGATTTTCTATGTGTGGATGATGACCGAAGGTTATGTTTTCCCAGTTGTTTACCCATTCTTTTATTCATGTTTGATCACTGCCTTGCATTGGTATCTGCATGTTATATCACCTCTACATCCTAATCGTTCTCGGCATCTGAAAACTGTGTTTAGTATTCTCTGCATTTCAACACCCTCAACCATGAAATTTTTAACTCTGCGTTTTTTTTTATATATTGTTGGATAATTTAAGTCTGCGTTGTATTACCTCCCTGGCTACTTAACTCTGTGTTTTGTTTTTTTTGACAATATTCTCATCATTTTGAATTATACCTCTGCACTTTAATATTTTGAAGACAAATTTAGACTGTGTTTGTCACTAGATTGATAGCCTTTACATTGTATTTGGATTGTGTTTTACCCTGGAATGACAGTAAGGCTATGCCTTGAAACCCAACGAGAATTTTCCTAGAGCCCATGCGACATTTTACAAGATTTCAACCATGAAATTATTCCTCTAAGATTTAGTATATTTGAGGGCGAATGTACTCTATGTTTTAATGTTTTGAGGGCGAGTTTACCCTGTAAGATTAACATTTATTTATGCATTCACAGACAACGAATTTAATTGTTATGACACCGAGATATATAACGGATTTAATGCTTTCCGAATGTGACTACGATTGTGGTAAATTTACTTTGGCTGCATTTTTCCTTGGTTGTGATTGTGTTACAGCGTATTGTTTTGTGATAACCACAACAATCTCCACCGATGTCTAACTGCGATTTTTACTAAGTTAAAACTCAGTGAATCTTTCCCCTTTAACCGACCTCGATCTTGGGATAAACCACAGTAATTTTGTGTGCCTGGGCGTTGTGTTGTTGTTATCAGAGCATCCATAGTGATAGACCACGACAATTTTGTTTCTCTGCATTCTGAAGTGGTAATTATAACTGTATTTTCCTTGTCCATGATTTTCACCCAGGTCTTCATCAAATCCTGTATCCTTTATCGCACAACCTAGCCAACGATTTTGTTGATTACCTTACGTTTTTTTTTAACCTTAAACCAATAGTCAATTCATGCTATCAGGGCAACGAACCTTATCGGATTGTGTTGTTAGCCGACTGAGTATTTGATCCCGTGTGCTTTTCCACATGGAGGGTGAGTCCGCATTTTTATTCCTTATATATCACACTCCTATCAATGCATTTAGCCATTTAATTGTTATCATGGTGAATTTCATTTTCTCAGTGAATTGACCTCTGTTGCGTCTTAGACATTCTACTAAGTTAAAATAGCGATGGTATTTAATAATGGATTTCACCGCACCCATTCATTAACTGCCTATATTTATTATTTCCTACCTTTCACAGATTCACACAGCCTTATTACAATGGGTAGTGATTCCCATGGCATCACTTGACAGCATTCTCCCTTCTTCCACTTTGTGTGTACACGCGCAGGGATAGCGTTTTAATACCCAGCCTTTCAATATAGCATTTAAGTAGCGTCTAAAACCTAGCACCTTATTATGGAATTTTAATTAGTTGATTAATGCATTGGGTCAGTGATTCCTGCAGAGATGTTTTTAAGAGCATGATTATTATTTTGTTCCAAAGATTTACTAAAGTTAGGTACAGCGTGTCTGTGTCAGTGCTAACAGCTTGTCCAGGAATTAAATGATAGTGATTTCCTTACCTTTCATAACGCTATCTCGTTTTAATATCCAGCTATCTCATTACTCCAACATTCCTGTATTTATTAGGTTGCGCGTGGGTGATTGTAGTTAGAAATTTGGAATTTTTTTTTACAGCTTGTTATTACTCAACAATTTTAGTGTGTAATAGAGAGTCAGTTAAACTTTAATATGGTTAATAATGTTGACAGCGTTTTGGAAATTAAGGTTGTGAATAATGTCATATTTATAGTGTTATACATTACTAGGGTTAATGTTGTTGTATATTGGTAAATGGCTAATTTAGATTGTATTTAATTGGTAATGTAGACTTGTATTTAGTTTGCAATCTAGACTTGTAATTAGTTTGCAAATTTAGACTTGTATTGAATTTGTAATCTCGACTTGTATCTAATTTATAATTTAGACTTGTATTTAACCTGTAGTTTAGACTTGTATCTATTTTAGACGTGTATATAAGTTGTAAATTAGACTTGTATTTAATGTTAAATTACATTTGTAATTTATTGACTAATGTGTAATTTAGACTTGCTAATTAGATTGTAAGTATTGATTAATTTGGACTTGATTAATGGTTGGGTTGTTGGCGAAGTTGTGTATTAGCTTGCGCTTTTCTTCGAACGACGTCATCTTGCGTCTTGTCGATATGTGCTTCCATGTGAGTGTTGTTAGTCATCGTAAGTTTTCCATTAGCGCATGGGTTGAACGCCTTCATGTGTTGAGTTGCACGCCATGGAGGTTCTTGTTAACTAGTCGTCGAGGCCGTTGTGTCAGGATGGGGATGTTGTCCCTTATCTTGTAGGTGTGGTCATGTTTGTATCGGGCGGGTAGTCATTGCTCGTTGTTGTTTTACACATGTTTCACCCAATTTATCTTATGACAGTACGTCGAGTCATGGTTGAACATTTCATGTTCTGCGGGCGTGGTGCTTGCCTTCATATGTGTTGTTTAGCTGCAATTGTTGTTGTCATCCTGTTTAATATATATATATATATATATATATATGCAACTTCTGCTTTGCTTGTAAACGTAACGCCTGAGCGGACTTTTCAGTGGAGATGTTAAATTCATGGAAGATAAATCATGGAATGAAATGGAAAGCAATAATTTTCATAATCCTTCTCTTCAATTAAACGAACATAAATCACCTACAACACGCCTTCCAAGATTGCAAGTTCAAAGTGAAAGTAGTTCTTCATCTCATAATGATTATTCATCTCATAGTGATTATGATTCTGATCATAAACATCATAGAATGAGAAATTTGAGTGATATATATGACCAAGATGATAATATAGTACAGCTTGCATTTTTCTCATCTTTGCCTACTTGTTTTGATGAAGTTGCAAAGCAAAAGGAACGAGTAGATGCAATGAATAACTAAATAGAAGTTATTGAAAGAAATAATACATGGGATTTAGTTGATCTACCTACAAATAAAAATACCATAGGTGTTAAATGGGTTTATAAAACAAAGTTAAATGAAAAAGGTGAGATTGAGAAACAAAAAGCAAGATTAGTTGCCAGAGGTTTTTCACAACAACCTGGCATTGATTATGGTGAAACTTTCACACTTGTAGCAAGATTAGATATTGTTCAATTTGTTTTGGCCACTGCAGCACAAAACAAGTGGCTTATTTATCAAATGGATGTCAAGTCCTCCTTTATAAAAGGAGTGCTAAATGAAGAAGTGTTGCCCATCTGGCACCTAGATTTTAAGTTAAAACACAAGAGCGTCGAGTGTACAAATTAAAGAAATCCTTGTACGGTTTGAAGCAAGCTCCACGAGCTTGGTGCAGTAGAATTGATGATTATTTACTCAAAGATGGTTTCAGTAGGAGCAACAATGAGCCTACTTTGTATATCAAGGTAAACCAACAAGGTAATATTCTCATCCTATGTCTTTATGTTGACGACATGATCTACACAGGAAACATGATGTTAGATGAATTTAAAACACCCATGAAAAATGAGTTTGAAATGACAGATCTTGGATTAATGAACTATTTCTTAAGCGTTGAAGTAGATCAATATGATCATGGTATATTTATTAGTCAACGGAAATATGATGCTAAAGTTTTGAAAAATCTTAAGATGGAAAAGTGTAAGCCTGATGACATTCCTATTACTCTTGGTACTAAATTAAGCAAAGAAGATTTGGGATCAGTAGTTAATTCCACATTGTATAAATAGCTTGTTGGCAGTCTTATGTATCTTACTACTACAAGACCTTACATAACATTTGTAGCAATTTTTATTTCCAAGTTTATGGAATCCCCTATCATTGGAAAGTTGGTAAGAGGATCTTAATATACATCGCAGGTACAACCACTTATGGTTTTTGGTACATAGCTTTAGTAGACAGTATGCTTACAGGTTACACCGACAATGATTATGTAGGGAGTATGGACGATAGAAAAAGTACTTTGGGATATGCTTTTCTTTTTTGGAAAGAATTTGATTCTGTGGGCATCTAGGAAGCAACCCATAGTTTATATCTCTTCTGCAGAAGCAAAATATATAGCAGAAACAACAACAACATGCCATGTGGTTTGTCTTAAAAGGATTTCGATGGATTTTGGATATACGATAAAAGAACATATTTCAATTTTTTTGTGAACATATAATGTGTTTCATGAGAAAAGAAAACACATTGATACTTGATTTCACTTCATTCGTGAACTCCTCAAAAATTGTGACATTTCTCTCAAATTTTGTAGTTATAATTCTTAGCTAGCCGATATCTTCACTAAACCTTTGGGAAGATATGTTTTTCAATTTCAATGTCAAAGTTTAGGCAATATTAATAATGTAATCCTCGAGATTAAGAGGGAATGTTAAGAGTTGTATTTTTCGATAATCTTGATGTTTACCTGTAGTTATTTTTTATAACCATTTGTTCGTTACTACAGTTACCGTAAAGTGTCCAATATATACTATTTAATACATGCAATAATAGATTTGTGGTAGCTTTCATTCTCCAATATTTTTTGTGTATTCTTCTTTATCTATTGTTTTCACTTGTGATAGACTTCCTCCATATTGTTGAATATGCCAACGAATTTCACAAATTTGGTAGATATGAGCAGATTTAGTGGAGCCTATTTTGTAGTTGTTTGTTCAACCAAATCTATCAATTTGGTATGAACACAAAAGTTTAGAAAATAGTTGTGTAACTAATCTAATTCTTCTCATTATTTATGTAAGCCCGTAGAGGCAAACAGGAGTGTGAGTGAGTTGTTGTAATCTCCTTGATCTGAATAATAAGACAACCGATACCTATGCTTGGTGGACGTATCCCAACGTTTGGGGGAACCACGTAAATCTTTATGTTTCTTGTCTGAGTATTTATTGATTGTCTTATATGAAATTTGTGTTTCCACATTTACAAATATAACAAGTGGTATCAAAACGAGTTGGAGGAGAGGATTTCAAGGGCGTCAAATTTTCGAGGATCAACTGCATCTGTGTAAGGTGCATCGATTTCCACATCGTCACAGGTCCCTCCTCTATAAGGGTGTGGTGTCTTACTAGCCAAACTTACTCTGCTTTGAAAATCCTTGGATTGCCGCAATCCAACTGCATTGACATGTGTATAGAAATACTCAAATCGTCGCAGTCCAGCTATGTGGAACAGTTACACGAATCTTTGAGATCGTCGCACTCAAGTTGTATCGTGAGGTGCGGTGACTCCCTCAAATGTCACGGATCAAGAAATTTTTGCATGATAACATTTGTATGTCTTTTCTTTTCAAAAATTAAAGGCATGGTTGTTGTTTGCAAAGTATGAAAGGTTGATTTTTCTTTATTAAAAGTTGAAGGATCGAAGGTGAATGTTTAAAACAATTGAAAAATTGGAGGGATTAAAGTAAAGGTGTATTTTTTATTAAAAAGGGTGGATTTTAAATATCCTTTTTTTTTTTAATAAAAGTTGAGGAAAAGGTGGCGTTAGTAAAAATGTTTTTTTGATTAAATTTTTTTATTAAACCTTGTAAATTTTATACCATCATTCCTCCACATATTTTTTTGAAAGGGCCTTGGCTATTATAAGCAGTGGTGTTTTTTGGAATGTTTCCTCTAATGGCAAAGACGCAGAGTGCTAAGTTTGAAATTGAGAAGTTCAATGGCAAGAAAAATTTTGAGATCTGGAAGGTTAAGATGCATGATATGCTCGTGAAACAAGGCATGGTGAAGGCGCTTTTGGAAAAAACAAAGCAACCCGCGACCATAACAGATGATGACTAGGATGAGATGGATGCGAGAGCACTGAGTGCCATATGCTTGTGTTTGGCTGACGATGTTTTGTTCAATATTGTCTCAGAGAAGACAGCAGTCGGTTTATGGACGAAGATGGAAAGCTTGTATATGACAAAATCCTTGACAAACATGATTTTCCTGAAAAGACAAGTATACAGTTTGCGCATGAAGGAAGGTATGAAAATAGTTGATCATTTAAATACTTTTAATACTCTCTTAGTCCAGTTGACTAGCATGGGAGTGAAATTCGAATCTGAAGATAAGGCAATTACATTATTGTGTTCTTTGCCCGAGTCATGGGATCACTTTGTTACCTCTATTAGTCTCAGTTCAACATAAAGTATTGAGTTTGATGATATTGTTGGAGCTTTACTATCTGAGGAAACAAGGAAGAAATACAATCTAGAAACCTCTACATCTGAGGTGATGATGGTCAATGGAAGACCTAAAGAAAGAGGACACGGTGAGAGGGATTTCTCTCGGTCAAATTCGAAGGGAAAGAAGAGAAAACTTAAGTGTTGGTTTTGTGGAAAATCTAGATACTTGAAGAAGGATTGTTGGAAGAGACAACAAGCCTCCAAAGAAGACCCTCCAAAAGATAAGAAGGAAGCAAACACAATTGAAACATGTTCAAGTACGACTGATGAAGTTTTATCAATTAGTATTGGTTCACATCATGATCAACAAGGGTTATTAGATCCTAGTGCTTCAAATCAAATGTGTCTTCATATACACTGGTTTATTACTTACCAATATATAGATGATGGAATAGTTTACATGGGAAATGATATTTCATGTAAAGTTGTGGGAATTGGTAGTATTCAAATTAAAATGTTTGATGGAACTGTTAAAATACTAACTGATGTGAGAGAGGTACCTGAGATTAGGAAGAACCTAATTTATTTGGGAGTCTTAGACACTGGAGGATATAAGAGTATTTTTCAAGGTGGAGTTATGAAGGTCTACAAAGTAATCCTATTGGTTATGAAAGCGAAGAAGGTTGGTAACATGTTCATTTTAGAAGGAAGAACTGAGACAGATCATGCGACAACGGTATCTGAGAAAGACATGATCATGTTCGACTATGGAATCAACGGTTGGGTCATATGAGCGAACAAGGATTAAAGGTATTAACTGATCGAAAGTTACTTCCTAGTCAAAAGTCTTTAAAGTTGGATTTCTGCAAGCACTGTATTTATGGAAAACATAATAGGCAGAGATTTAAAACCGGAAGACACACTAGAAAAAGAATCCTTGATTATATTCATTCTGATGTTTGAGGACCATCCCCTACTATTTCATTTGGAGGATCATCATATTTTGTAACTTTTATAGATGATTTATCTAGAAAGTTTTGGGTCTATATGTTGAAAAGTAAGGTTGATATCTTTACAGTTTTCAAGCAGTTTAGAGCTTTAGTGGAAAAGAGCACTGGTAGGTCCATTAAATGTTTAAGAACTGATAATGGTGGTGAATTTACATCAATGGAATTTGAGAACTATTGCAAGGAGTTTGGGATTGATAGGAATAAAACTACTACCTATAATCCTCAAAAAAATGGAGTTGATGAACGCATGAACATGACTCTTCTAGAGAGAGAAAGGAGTATGTTTAGTAACGCCAACTTGCAGTAGGAATTGTGGGTAGAATCTGTGACTACAGTTTGTTATCTGGTGAATCGATCACCATCAACGAAAATAGAGTGAAAATTTCCAAAAGAGGTATGGACATGTCATCCTTGTAATTATTTTAATCTTAAAGTTTTTGGTTGTGAAGCCTATGCTCTAATTTTTAAACATCAGCGTTCTAAATTAGATCCAAAATAAAAAAGGCTTATCTTTGTTGGATATGGTGATGGTATTAAGGGTTAGAGGTTGTGGGATCCTACTACCCACAAGATCACCATTAATAGAGATGTAATATTTGATGAATCATCTCTCATCAAATCAAATGTAGATGTTCAAATGAAACAGGAAGAAGCACCAAAGTATCAGCAAATTTAGTTTGAAACTAATGAAGGTGAACATGAACAAGTTTCAGAAGATATTCATGAAGAGTCTCCTGCAATAGAGGAAGACATGGTTGATGATGATAGTCAAAAGATTGTGGATGAGCCACAAACTTCCCTAAGGAGGTCTACACGGGTCAGAAATCCTCTAAGAAGGTATGATGATTTTGTTTCATCAGTTTCTTTAAGTACTAATGATGATGAACCTTTTTTCTATCAAGAAATCGTGAAGGGTTCTAACAGTGATAAATGGAAAGAAACAATGAAGGGTGAAATGAAGGCATTAAAGAGGAATGCTACATGGGACCTGGTAGAACTTCCAAGAGATAGGAAAATTGTAGGTTGCAAGTGGGTCTACAAGCTGAAGAAGGGTGTTGATGATAAGGTGGAAAGGTACAAGGCAAGGCTGGTTGCGAAAAGATATTCTCAAAAAGTAGGTATTGACTTTCATGAGATTTTTTCACCAGTTGTAAAGACTATTTCAATTCGAATTGTGTTAGCATTAGTTGCATTGCTTGATTTGGAGTTGGAGCAACTAGATGTTAAGACTGCTTTCTTACATGGAGATTTGGATGAGGAAATTTACATGGAACTACCTGAAGGGTTCGTTCAGAATCGCAGTAAGAAATTTGTTTGCAAGCTCAAGAAATCATTGTATGGTTTGAGGCAATCGCCTAGACAATGGTACCAGAAATTTGAATCTTTCATGGTGAGATGGAATTATACAAGGAGTGAGTATGATCATTGTGTCTACTTTAAGAAATTGAATAATGGCATATTCATTATCTTAGTATTGTATGTTGACAATATGTTTTTAGCAAGAAAAATCATAACTGAGATCAATAGGTTAAAGGCTTAAATGGCTAGAATGTTCGATATGAAAGATCTAGGGGCAGCAAGGCAGATTTTGGGCATGGAGATATTCAGAGAGAGGAGGAGTGGTAAGCTTTGGTTGTCACAACAAAAGTATGTTGAGAAGATACTTTTGAGGTTTGGTATGAACGATGTGAAACCAGTATCAATCCCTGTGGCTTCCCATTTTAAGTTTTCTTCAAGTTTATGTCCTAGTACAAAAGAAGAAAAGGAATATATGTCTTGAATACCATATGCTAATGCAGTAGGAAGTCTAATGTATGTGATGGTTAGTACAAGGCCAGACATTTCACATGCAGTTGGGGTTGTCAGCGGGTATATGGAAAATCCAGGTAAAGAGCATTGGGTAGCAGTGAAATGGGTACTTCGGTATATGAGGGGCACAAGTGATTATTGTATCAACTATAACAGTGGTTGTGAATCAATCTGTGGATATGTTGATTATGATTTTGCAGGTGATTTGGACAAGAGAAGGTCGACTTCAGGGTATGTCTTTACTCTTGCAGGTGGAGCTATTAGTTGGATGTCAAAGCTACATAACATTGTTGCTTTATCCACTGCAGAAGTAGAATACGTAACTACTTCACATGCTTGCAAAGAGGCAGTTTGGTTGAAAGGTTTGTTTGGTGAGTTTGGAAGGATGCAGGACAAAGTAAAGTTACTTTGTGATAGTCAAAGTGCTATTCACTTGGCTAAGAATCTAGCCTACCACAGTAAAACAAAACATATACCTATCAAGTACCATTTTGTAAGACAAGTCATTGATAAACGTGGAGTCTCTCTTGAAAAAGTGGATACAAAAGAGAACTGCGCAGACATGTTCACAAACCCAGTACTATTAGAGAAGCTACGATGGTGCTTGGCTTCTCTTGGCTTGCAGAAAATGTGATGAACAAAAGAAGGAGCAAGGTATCAGGTTAATTGTTGTCAAGGTGGAGATTGTTGAATATGCCAACGAATTTCACAAATTTGGTAGATATGAGTAGATTTAGTGGAGCCTATTTTGTAGTAGTTTGTTCAACCAAATCTACCAATTTGGTATGAATGCACAAGTTTAGAAAATAGTTATGTAACTAATCTAATTCTGCTCATTATTTATGTAAGCCCGTAAAAGTAGACAGGAATGTGAGCGAGCTGTTGTAATCTTCTTGATCTGAATAATAAGACAACCGATACCTATGCTTGGTGGACTTAGTCCAAAGTTTGGGTGAATCACATAAATCTTTTTTTTTCTTGTCTGAATATTTATTGATTGTCTTCTATGATATTTGTGTTTCCACATTTACAAATATAACACATATTATCTCTGTTTTTCTTATCTGAATATTTATTGATTATCTTATATGATATTTTTGTTTCCGCATTTACAAATATAATTCACATATTATCTCTGCCTCCCACGAAATATCACTACATGCTCAAGATTATGACATTATAACACTGACGGAATGTTTAACTTTCGTTGCAAATACATTTTCTAATAGAAGTCCTAGGCATTTTGATTAATTTTTTTTAACTTCATGTTGGCCCTATAAAGGTAATTTTGCTTGCTACTTAAGAAAACACTTGGTTGCTCTCTTTTCCTGCAACATCATCATCATTCGCGTTCTTCCATTCATCATCATTTACAGTGAGCGACTTTGGCATCTCTTCACTGAAGAACGACATTAGTTCATAATTATCCAGGGAAGAGCTATTCCATCTGTGTTCTCTTATTTCTTCCCGACTTTTGCTGGTTTCTTTGCCTTCACTATACCAGAGCAGTTGTCTTTCTCCATCACCAACATTCTCGAGCTGAGTTTTTGAACATTGAAACGCAAAACCATTACAGAGCAAATCGTTTTACCAATCTCTCTGAATCTGCAATAACCACTGTGACCATTCTTTCAAACCTTAAACTCATCACCCAAAAATTTTCAATCTTTTTTTTAACAACCACCACATTTCATAGTTTCATAGATTTTCACTGTTATTGGATTATATAAAAAATGGAATTAATTGTTCGTAGTCATGGAGACACATTGTATAAGTCAGCGTTGCCTAATACTTTTTGGAAAATCAGGGGAGATGTGCAACTTATATATAGTTAAACGTTCTATTTTTTGGTATCCGGTCATGTAAATTTGGACAAAATCTCTATTTTCTGTTGTTTAAATTGTCTTTCTAAATGCATAAGTGGATTCAGCATGAAAAACCCCTGGACACTAGAATCATACAAACATATATATAATTTCTTCTAAACAGGTAAGTAAATTAAAAACAATAAAACTGTTCCATAGAACATCCAAGCTCGACCAAATCTCCCACAATCCTAGTGACAGCATCCCACTCATGAACAGATTGTTTTTTCATCCAACATTAAAACAGACCCAAACATAAACTGAACTTAATTTGAAAAAAAAAAACCTACAAATATAAATTGACTCCATCCTACCCTCTTCCAAGCAATCCGTCCAATTTCATAATAACATTTCTTAATTCCCAGCCATCTGCCCAATCTCATAATGGCGTTTCTTGTGCTTAAGGTTTGCCGTAAATTACTCCCAAGTTTTCACATCGCAAGTGAAATCTCATAATGGCGTTTCTTGTGCTTAAGATTTTCCGTAAATTACTCCCAAGTTTTGACATCGCGAGTGAACCAAAATTCCAATCACGACAAACTTTCATGGCGGGTGTTCCATTTACCCGGAATCCTCGGTCGCAGATATTCTGCGATCGTCACTGAGCTTGCACATCCCTTCGTACATCTTAGCAAAACTCCTTTGCCGGTTTTCTAATGACCATAATTCTTCACAGAGAACAGGATCATGAAAAGTTTTGAAATTTTCACTGTAACTTTTTGGCCGGTGTCTTAATGTCTTCGTTCTACAATCATCGTCCTGCATGCACGATGCCCATGTTGGAATAAATTTTTTATATTTTTACAAAACAATCATATCATCAATACAACCCCACCGGACAACTTTTGACCCTGGTATCCAAGTTTCATTACCGCGATGTCTGACGGGTTCCGACTCCCGAGCTTTACCAGAGTACGTATTGCCAGGACTGTATGCATATCCCACACTGTAACACTGTAGCAAGTTCGATTGACTTATGATTAATGGAGATGTAGATTGAATACCAGCGTGGATAAACAGCATTCAAAACCCTAGACCCAGCTTTTATCATTTATTTCACCCAGCCATGAATAACCATGGAGCATAATAAATGTAATAGGCGTTGTCTAATTGTTATAGGAAATGATTGTTTTTTTTCTGAGATTGGCAATATAAATTTGTAAGAAATCACTATTTTTTGTTGTTTAAAATCCATTTTTGAATGTAAAACTAACCATGAAGCATAATAAATGTAATAGGCGTTGTCTAATTATTATCAGCAATATAAATTTGTAAGAAATCACTATTTTTTGTTGTTTAAAATTCATTTCTGAATGTAAAAGTAACCATGGAACATAATAAATGTAATAGGCGTTGTCTAATTGTTATAGGAAATGATTGTTTTTTTTTCTGAATATAAATTTGTAAAAAATCACTATTTTTTGTTGTTTAAAATCTATTTCTGAATGTAAAAATAAATTTAACCTACTGATATGAAATAAAACAAAATAGCATTAAATCTTAAATATCACTTCAATATTGATAATGTTTCACTAATAACTTTGATGTTCAAGATAAAGATTCATTGCAAGGTTATGACTTTTGATGCATCATCTGGAAAATTTAAAGTTTACTTATGATTTCATTTGTAAAATATGGTTCTGTTTTATTATTTTCATAAAGAGTATCATAATCTATGGACCAATCCATCCTATTTCAGAGTTTTACTGTAATTGAGTAGATTTTCGTCCATGAATTTTAACCTTTTCACTTAATATTTTCAATTTTTTTTTAAATTGAATTACGATGGTACAATGAATTGCTAAAAATAAACAAAATTAAGAAAAGTTTTGAATTTATCACAAATTGATGAACTCCTTTTTAAAAAGGTACAAAAAGCTCTCCTAATTACACAAAAAGCTCTCCTGATTATGTTTTAAGACATTGGATGGTGAAAGATGATGTGTTTTGATGAATTTTATGGATCGCCATTAAAGCCTTCTTCATTGCACAATCACTGATATAGTTCCTCTATTCACTGTACATTAATTGGAATTTGATCAAGGGTAAGTAACGTTAGCAATTTGATAGTGTTAGTACCTTTATGTACAGCAGCAAGGGATTTGACAGATTATGGGTCTGGAATATGATCGAAGTCAGTTTCTGTAACTGAAAGTCGACCTTGGCACTTCCTTCCTGTCCAACCGCAATTCTTCTGAGGCAACTTGAGCACAAGCCAAAGTGGTTTTGTTACTGAGATATTTAAATTCAAATCACAGTATTTGATTGAATATTCAATTTGCACAGTCACTCATTAATCTCAGATTTATATAACCAATGATTCAAAGAATAACAAGTAATATTCTCATCTACATAATAAATTAAACCTAGAAAGTACAATTTCAATGAAAATCCAGAGGATATAATTTGAATATTTCTGATGAGAAATTCAGCAACAAGAACAAGAACTCATCAGCAACTTAGTGGTTTCTTGTGCAATATGAAACTTAAGTCCGATTTCTATATATGAAGTTTAAATCCTTGTTTTCTAAATTAACGACTGTAACAAGAAACGAACCAAATTTTCATAATTTACCTGAAGCTTGAAAGAAAGAGAATGTAGCTTCAAATAGAATGCTAAACTGATAATATAGCTGAAGCTGAAATAAGCTGCTTTAGCCATTAAAAATGCCTTAAAAGGTACATTACAAAGTTTAAAAGCCTTCTCTTCATTTTTTTTATTAAAAATGTCAAGTGATCTTAACAACGCAATCGTCTCTTTAGTACTAAATTAGCTTTTCATGGATTTCTGAAGCTTGAGCTGCTTATAGCTGCAAATTTCTTGCCCTTTTACTCCCAAACCGGGTGCTTGAAACTCCTGCGCTGTCTGGATTCTCCGAACCTAGTTCACTGCAAGAAGATTAAATCCGGGTAATGCTGTCGGATAAGTAAGTGATGTTAAGAGAATTCATAAGCAAAATACAAATTACTAATACTGTATACAGCTATATAGTTGTATATAAAGAGAATCAAACCTGTATATAGCTGTATCATCAGAAGAGAAATCCTCAGAGGCAGGTTTACACTCTAACATTTCTGAACAGGCCAATGGGTGGTTTTCATTATAATTCTGTGGATTCTTAAGGCCTTGAATACAGTCATGATAATCAAAGCAATCATCCAGCCATAGGCTTTCTAGAGGAAGTTCGGGAAGAATGTGAAGACATTCTTTGATGGTGCTCCTATCCATGAAATCTGATATTAACGGTTCTTCAGTAAGAAGCTGGACATCGGAACCCATGTCATCCTTGCACTCAAATTTTGCAAGGGGTGCTTCCCATAGCTTCTGCAAGCTGATATTATCGTTTCTCTCATTCTCCCACTCATACAAACTGTCCGGTAACTCAGAAGCCTTGAGGAATTTGAACCACCTTGTGGTTGTAGCAAGATTAACAGTATCATTCCATTCCATATCATGCTGTTCACCTAATGATCTGATTTGAGTCAGCTCTTCGTCATCCACTGCCACATGCCAATTTTTAGGTAAGTCTTGTTCTATGTTGGGTAGACCAAGATTATCTCTTTCAGGAGTACCTGAGCAGGAAGTTGCAGTAAGGGCTGTTGGATTCAGGGTGGGATCTGCTATATTTTCATGCTGATACAATGATGGGTTCTGAGCAATATTCATACCTGAGGACATTGGTAGCAGTGAAGGTCCTGTTATAGACCATGCTGGCTGTGCTGCAGGAAGCTGATTGATCAACAACGGTGCAGATTGAAGCACTGGAGAAGCATAAGCACTATCATGGGAAGCCTGCAGGATGGGTACTCCCAATGTAATGGGGAAAATATCATTTCCCATGTTCAGGGGCTTAGCACATACTGGACAACCTTTGAATATAGAAAAAGCTGAGAAGTTCTGTAAGTATTGGCTAAGGCACATCCAGCACAGAAGATGGCCACATATTGTTATGGCTTTAGCCTCATTGCAGGCTCTGTGTGTTGCAGTAGAACTCATGGCCTTAGACATGCAGGAGTTGCATCTTGTACTGTTATTGCCTGCAGATTGCTTTGCACTAGTGCTGTGCTTGCTTGATGGACTATTTCTTATATTAACCCTTGCAGGTTTTATGATGGGATTTGGAGGTGGCTTCGTAGCCGAACCATTAGCAGCCCTGTGAAGATGCAATGCAGCAACTATTTCCCTTCTTGCTTCTGCAATATTTAAAAGGCATTCCTGTGATTGTTTTCTGGTGTGAGGCCTTCTTCTGACTTGCTTCTTCTGTTGTAGAACAACTGGATTAATGGCTGCCTTAGCCTGTTCATCTAGGTTGGACGAGAGCTTCATGATCTTGTCACTTCCTTGATCAATCTGCATTGGACCTTGAGCACATGTATGCATCTTAGAAGCCTCTTTTACCGGGGTTTTGGATGTGGGGTATAAGCCCCCGGGATTTACATGCTTTCGAGATGAGGCGAGCTGTTTAACCAGGCTCCTGATGTATGCGCCAGAAAGATTTGGTTCCTGGAGGCCACAACCTAAGCCACCTTTGGTACCAACTCTAGGTTTGGTATGATTCCTCATTCTATATTTTTTATTGAGTTCCAAAGGCTCTCTGAATAAGAATGATAGTAACTTCTATGCAGGAGTAAGGGCCCTAATCCGGCTCAAAAACATAGGATGGTGGAATTGATCTGGGATCAGAAGAAGAACAATAGGACGGTGTTCAGTCCCAGATCAATCGCCTTATATATGTGGACAGATATTGGTTCGACGTGAGCAAGGCATGGTGGAACGAAACGCTGCCTGCACGAGTATTTGAAATATTTGCAGTACAGCTCCCCATAAAATGAAAATAATGGTAATGGGGCTGCATAGACTCTGGCATTAAATACCAAAGCATAAATATCCTCTGTACTGTACTGTCTGTTTTCTGAAAAGTTACAGAAAGCAACGAACTTGAAAGAAAAGCTATTTAAAAGCACAGAACTGTCAGCAAGGGAGTAGGATATTAACCCTTATAAGCATAAAATTGTAGGCTTAAAATTAAGGGAGGAGATTGGGTCAATATGAGGTGAAAATAACTCTGAGTTATATGCTATTTTTTTTTTATGGAAAATTGACAAAATAATTTATTTTGATGAAATTGCACTTACCAAATTTACAGATTGAATAATAATATAATGCATATGGATTTTTTACACTGGTGAATCAAAGTTTATAGATTTAGTAATATGGATAATATAATGCATATGGTGAATCAAAGTTTATAGATTTAGTAATATGGATAATATAATTCACTATGAGTTTTTTTTTACAGTGATGAATAAAGTTTGTAGATTAATATTATGTTGCAAGTTTATAGATTCAATAATATGGTGTGGTATGGGATTTTCCAAACGGGTAAGTGTAATTCAATCTGCATTTTTGATAGATTTGATAACGAGATTTAGTCAACATTATGGCGTAGGTGAAGATAGATGGAAAAAAGGTACATAGTTGATCTATTATAAAGCTCTAAATTTTGTCAAAATTTAAATTTACATATCTCTAATTTATGGAAAATTATATTTTAAAATAGTTTTGGTTAAACATTCTATTTTTTGAGTTATTTTGGTAGGAATCCTGCTATGTGAATTTGGATAAAATAGTTATTTTTTATTGTTTAAACTGTATTTCTGAATGTATAAATGGATTCAGCATGCTGAAAAAACCCGGGACACTCTAATTATACAAACTTAGCCACTCAAATCTGCAGATACAACCATTCATCATGGAATTTTGGGAAAAATCAAACAGAAAAAGTTGCCCAAAAACAACCAAAAAGTAGAACTTTTAGACTACTACTTTCAAAATTGTATTATTAAAGTTATTTGTTATTTTTTTTTTTTTTAATTCATAATAATTTTCTATATTTGTTACTTTGATAATAACTTCCAAAACTTCTATCTAGATTAAATAACTTAATTATAATGACAACAAACAAAAAAAATTCAAATTGTTAATGTTGTTTTCTCTTTTTTTTTACACAGTGGAAAAACCCATCATAATTTAGTATGTCAACCAATGTCAACCAATTATAACTCAATGAACACTAATTCATCATTATTATTTAAGGAAAACCAACCTAAAATAACGAATTAAAAATTCTTAACCAAAACAACAGTTTTATGTCATACTCTAAAGTTGTTATCCTATTTATTCATAAAAAACTATTAAAAACTTAAAACTCTATCATATAACTTTGTAAAATTTAAATTCACTAATGGCTAAATACCTCTCAGGAATTTGCATTAGAAGCATATCGTGTGCATAAATTTTATTATAAAAACTATATTTTATAGTAAGCCCAGGAGACTTATTTATGTTATTAGACAATGGCTGGGACATGTCTTGCATATCCCAGACAACCAATAATGTGATCAGCGATGGCCTCTCAGTTCCAAACATATCTGGCTTCCCACAAAATTCTGATTATGATTTACGAATCGTTCCCTCACCCCCTTTTATATATATATAACACAAAATTCTGAGATGATTTATGGATCCCTCTGTCTACTAGATTTATTGCACACATGTTCTTAATCCAAAGGGAAGGGAATTGTAATAGATACAAGGTAGGAGGGATTTATTGTCAATTTATTCAGGAGTGGTTTATTTATGAAAAGTAAAAGGGAATTATTATTATATTTTAAGTTTTTTAAAGTTTTGGAGTACAATTTTATTTTTATAAATTTTTTAAATAGATTTATTATCAATTTATTTAATAATTATTTAAATTAAGATAAATTTATTTTAGTTTTAAATTTAGATTTATTAGTAGTTTATTTAATAATTATTTAAATTAAGATAAATTTATTTTAATTCTAAATTTATCATGCATTTAAATATAGCAAGTTCTTTGAAGCTTAAATTTTTCTTCAATTTTTTTTAATTAAGATGTCTATATATGACATAGGATAAGAGGAATTACAAGTTATATATATATATATATATATATATATGTTTCAAAAAAATTTAAAAAATAAACGAATAATAAATTTATTTAAAAAAATTATAAAAAATAAAAATGTACTCCCAAACTTTAAAAAACTTAAAATATAATAATAATTCCCTTTTA